>PVLD010003116.1:0-149181 GCA_004027595.1 Dinomys branickii
CGATCCGCCGCTAGCAGCCACTTGTTTCCTCATGCTCTCTGGGTCTGGGGGAGGGAGCAGGATGCTCCGCTCCTATGCTGCTCGCGCCACCCAGGCCAAGGGTCTAGGCTGCGCAGCCTGCCCGATGCGTGCGAAATGTGAGACTGCCGGGCGTTGCCGCTGATAAAAAGCCGATCTCTGTCGGGAGTCGCTGGAAAGCTGCGCCGTCTCGGGAGGTGGGGGAGACCGTGCTAGCTGTGCCCCCAGGGTGCTCGGACCCAGCCAAGCCCCCTCCCCGCACGGAGCATCTCCGGCTCCCAGCGTCTGGGGCTTTCCCGCGTCTCGCCACGGCAGTTTGGGCCGCCCTACCGTATCTCCCCCGGCAGCTCAGAGAAACACGTTCAGTTTGATCTTCCCAGCCGAGGTCCCAGCATTCACGCTCGCCAAGTCTGTCCCGAGCTGGTGGTGTTTATCAAGAAGGATCGCTCCTTTGCTGCTCACCTGGTCGCCATCTTCCCGGAAGTCCTACCCTGTTTTCTTTTTTGCTTTATATTCATTTATAATTTTTGTAATGTAACTATTGTATATACCCTCCCGAGCTGCTTAGAATCCATTTTACAATAAAGAGTTATACAAATAAATAGATGCATGCACTCATTTCTTAGGATTCTTTTTAAATTTTAATGTCCTATTGTTCTCATTCAAGCAATTTTGATATTTCAGTCCACAGGATGCATTCTCTTAAATTCAAATATAATATCAAAATTACCCTGCCCTGATAGATACTTACACAAAATACAGAGTTGCTTTTCAAATCGTTTTACTTAAGTTCACATACAGAAGAAAGAGATGCCATAGAAGTAAGAAGAATGATAATTATTTCCCGAGACAACAATAACTTTGCAATAAATTTTTAAAACAGCACGATGTAGCAAATTAAGCTTACAGCCAAGGATACCAAATAGAGTTAACTTTGTAGAAATAAATTCTAATAGCATAGGCTTCAAACATTACTTTCAATGTGCTCATTTTTTTGAAAAAAGCAAGTGAAGGGACCCTTAAAGCCTTCGCTTGTGAAGTTGAATTTTTTTCTTTTTTTGGTGAAGTCTAGAGGAGTGACACCTTGTTCACACCAGGCAGGATATAAAGAACATATGCATATGCTGTACGTTCACTTTATTTTAATATTAATAGACTGCTGAGTAAGCAAGATTGATAGCAACTTCTCCTTCAAAGGACATGGGTACTTTGCAGCCACGCTTCTGTTCTCTGGCAGCTCCACATGGAAACAGCATTCCTTTGATCCTATATTTAGCACTGATATTGTTTATGTTTAAATGTTAAAAATAACTCTTTAAAAACAGAGAGCGTACAGTAATAATAAAGGCACATTCTCACCTTTAGGAGAGTTTATAAAAAATCTTGGGCTGTGTTCCATAGCTGTATCCTTACGCAGTGAAGCCTCAGAGGGCTTGGATTGAGTTGAACCCCTTATAAAAACACTCCCTTTCAATTTTCTCCTCCCTATGTGTGCTTGGGCCTATTGAATTTCTAACTTGACTCTTCTGTTTTAGACAGGATTTTGCTCAAGAAAATCTTTGTTTTAGTCAGAATTTTACAAGACAACAGATTCGATGCAGGACCCAGAAATTTCCAAGAGTAGCTTATATTTACCCACAGAGTCAAATACAGAACAATGCCAAAGATCTTGTCCTGGAGCTAGTGAACCAAAGCATCCATCTGAGAGCCTGGATGCTATGGCAATGTCCCACACGAGTCCGCCAAAGGCCTAGAGAGTCTACAACAAGGTCCCGTGCAAGTCTGTATCAGGCCAAGGAATCCACAATGGAAGACCAAAGGGTCTGTCCCGAAATGTCAAAGGACTGGTGCCAAAGGCCAGACGTCTGTGTTGGCAGGCTAAAAGGCCATTGCTGGAACCCAGAGAATCTGTGCAGAGAACCCGGAGAGGAAGCCCGAGGCAAACATGAAGATCAAAGCTCCCAGCAGAAGTGACTATGCCAGAGGCCAACGCCCAGGACAAGGGCAAGGGCCAGATTCAACTTCACAACAGCAGCCGTGCTTGGGAAGATCAGAGAAGCTTCTCTGAGAGAAATTAGCACGGACTCTTCCCCTCCTGTCCTCCCTTTATACCACTCCCCAGAACCATCCTAACTCAGCCCAGCTGGCTGTTCCTGTCTAAGCTGACCATCAAACAACTACCGCAATCATTAAAGCGTCAGCTGAAGAAGGAGAATGAGGAGAGGTAAAAGGAGGAGAAGAGAATCAAGAAGGAGGGACGAGAGGAGGGGGAAAATGGAGGAGTGAAGGAGGAGGAGGAAAGGAAAAGGAAAAGGAAAAGAAAGGAGAGAAACACACAAGCAGAACACGTGCAGGTCCATATCTCCATTTCTGATCCTCCAGCTATCGCTTATCTATCAGTCAATTGCTCTTTCAGCCTCCCTAGTAGATGCTGTCTTTTGTTTTTCCTGCTTTAATGTGGAAAACAGTTCACAAATGGGCAGGCTGAGTTTGCCCCTTGCTTGCTGAGGTTAGATGCATTCTTGACAAAGCGCTGGTGCTGATCTATTGTCAGACTGCACAGCACTCTCGCATTAATATTAACCATTTCCTTTAATGTGCCTCCCTGAGTTTTAAAAGAAACTGTTACTTATGGTGTTACTTATGGTGGTTTCTAAGTCAAAAATCAAAGAATTTTAACATCTTTGAAGCATACAGGAAATCAGCACAATCATGTCATTGGCTTTTCCAGGTCCTATGAAGTAATTTTGAAAGACTTGGAGAAAATGTAGTTGGGTCTAAATTGAAGTACATTCTACCCTAGCAATGCATTTCATTAAAAAATTGACCAAGTGCTCCCCATCATTGCTGTTAGAGTGTAGGTCACTCCTAGAATGTCTCTGTACTTGTGTGTTGCTTATCAATAACATATATTCTATTTATCCAGAGAAATTTTGTAGAAGAAAACCTCCTCTCTCTAATCTAGTTAAAAATTGAAATGTATGGGTTGATAGCTAGTTTGCTGAGAACTGAAAGAAAGTAAAGTTCTTAGTATGCTGTTTTTGTTTTGTTTTTGGATGGTATCAAAAGTGTGACTGTGACTTAGTAATCAGAGATGAAGTATTCATAAAAGTGTCTGGCTGAATGCTTTCTTTGATTGCTGCTGATTAATCAAATCTCTTTTAGATAACCTTGGGCTTCAAACTCAAATTCACTCCAAACTTGCTTCTACAATTCCACGTGAAGCAGATCTGTGATCTTGCCAAACCACCTGAAAAGAATTATTCTCCTTGCACACAAAAAATAATTGTCAGTTCTTTAAAGTTCAGACGGTAAAGGTTTGAATAATTAAAACCTTTTCTCCACCTTGGTAGCACTCCCAAAGGTTAAATACATTTCTGTTCTAGCATCTAGCAGATAATTATGGGAGAAGGAATGAGATTCACCTCAGAAAAGACAGAGAAACTAAGTAGTTATTTGTGCCTGCAAATCCTTTTGGGTCGAAAGAACCACCAAGATAATAAATTGTTTTGCTAAAAACAGGAAGTTTGGCAAAGATGCAAAAGTACAGCTAAACTTTGGCTAGGCAACCCAAAACATTGTGTACTTCTTTGAAAGTATTTCCAGCAAGAAAAAAAAAAGTGGAGCCTTGAATACATAGTTGAAGAAGCAGTGGAGGCATCTGGCAACACGATCTGTTTGCCAAGCTTGTGGTTGTGCTGTGCTTGTGGAGGGAAAGATGTGCCAGTTCTCAGGGACTTATGTCATGCACAGCTGGAGAGCCATGCATAAGTAAGACCTGGAGTGTTGCAAAGACCTAAAAGATCTGTGTGAATGTTCCTCTCCCCTCTCCTATCTCTTCACCCAATGTGAAAAAAAAAAATTAAATAAAAGAAAAAGATTTATTTAGCTTTTAGATAGAATACCAGCAACTTTGGATTGCTCGGGGAAACCTGTTTCTAGGCAGGGCGCATTATGGAAGTTGTTAGTGTCCGCCTCCTCCACTCCCCTCAAATTCTTTTGTACTCACTGCTGCAAGCTTTATTAATATGACTGTGATCATACAGCATCTGCTTTGGACATAGCCAACTGGGTTGTGATTTCCACTTCAGTCCATCAGTCTGGAACGACTTCAAAATGTGGGTCAGAAACATAAAGAAATTAACCAGAGATGTCTGGAAAGGAGAGTATTGTGACTCCATCAGTTGGGGCTGCAGGGAACCCTGGGATGTCTGGGCTGGATAAGAAACACTGTTTCTCGGGCTTGTAGGGTGTCATCCAGCTGGCAACAACGGTGAGACTCTTTGTATTCTCCGTCTGCACTGGGTGATTTTGCTTGTAGTCTTGAACTTAGGATCCTAGAAAAGAAACTCCGCATTTCAGTACTTGCCACTTATTTGAGACTGGAGACAGTTGTTCGCCTCCCTCAGTCTCTTACTTGCACAGCAGGGGCAGGAGGCAGAGCATCCCTCACAGGTCAGCAAACAGCACCTTTGCACAAGGACCTGGGGTCCTGTCCTGGGGAGCCAGGAGCAAGCACAGCCCCTTTCTTTCTCCTTGTGAGACCGCTTTTCCCTGTCACTCTTGTCTATTGTTTTCTAGTCTTTATTAGTTTCTTCTTTGAAGCAATCCTAAACATAATGTCAAGCTTATTTCTCTTGGGGAGAATATGTAGGAGGCCCCCGGCCTCCCACAGTGGTGGAGTGAGGCTATGGGATGTACCTACCCAGCTTATCACCGAGACAATTCTGTCTCTCCAAGCTATGGGTTCCTCATCTGTCAGTGAGTCCTATTTATATGTGTGTGTGCGTGTGTGTGTGTGTGTGTGTGTGTGTGTGTGTGTGTGTGTCTGTGTGGTACTGGAGATCAAACTCAGGACCTTGCACTTGCCAGGCAGGTGCTTATGCCACTGAGCTATATCCCCAACCCCTCAGTGAGTCATAAAAATAGTGCTTACCTCAAAATGAAATTAAGAAAACTAAATATAAAGACTTGGCCTACAATTCTGGATTGTGTGGATCAGTATGTGACCAGCAAATAGAACCATGGTGTGACTCCCATTGAGAAATCAGGTTAGCGAGCTCTTAGAGTTTCCACCTCAGAGTTTTTCTTTGTAGAAATAAATGATACCTACTCTGAGATTGTCATATTTAAAAATTACAGAAATATATGGTCTTTGTTGATTACAAAATGACTGGATATTTATTATAGAGATTTGGAGGAGAGAAGAAAACAAAAACCAAAAACTTTAATTTACCATCTATAAATGGTTGCCAATTATATGCGGGCATAGTTCTTTCCTGTCTTTTTTCTATGGCTTGATTTTAAATTATTAAATTGGAACATTAGTATATATTGTGATTAAGCTTAATTGTAAACTCCATCAGCTTGGAAGCTGCACAGGAGTTTAGTAAAGCACTCTGGGAGTGTCTGGCTCAGTAGTGGAGACCAGACCTTGGGCATGACATAGATTTGATTCCGGGCCACTTCCTTTCTAATACTGTTCCCTAGCTCTGCTTTCCAGCCACCTTGAGCTAAGCAGCTTTGCTCCTCCAAGCCCTTTCCTTTGTGATGCTCCTGCCTTAGCGCCAACTGAGCATGCTCTAATCCCCTGAAATTGTGAGTCAAATAGACTTCTTTTCCTTTAAATTGTGGGTGTCAGGTAATTTGTTCCAGCGATGACGAAGCTAGCACAGAAAACCGGACTGAGAATGGAGCCCTGGTTGTGACTAATAACCGTGTGCTTCAGAAGCCATTGCAATTGGTTTTTGGGAGGAGTAGTCTAGAAAGGCACACACAGTCCTGTAACCAGAGCCTGATGGGCAACTCTGGTCAGAGCTCAGAGGACAGGAATGCTGACAGAAAAGTAGACAGCAAAGGCCAGACTCAGGAGGGCTCTCAGCTAGGAATAAAAACTATATTGAAAGTAGACTTGACTCCACGTGTGTTACATTGTGGCAAAAAAAAAGTCTATAATTTTTTCATGTCCTAAGACTTTGTGGAAAGCTGACATTAAGAGGTATGGGCTTATTAATACGACAAAGGAAATTTAAAGATGATTTAATATTCAAGCTATGGCATGGGCACTCCTGGCTGCTTTGAGTCAAATTTACAGTCAAAATGAAAAGCAAAGCATGGAGCCTGGTGTGGTGGCATGCACCTGTAATTCTAGCACTCAGGAGTCTGAGGCAAGAAGATCACCATGAGCTTGAGGCTAGTCTGGGCTACATAAGCAAGTTCAAGGCCATCCTGCACTACATAACCAGACCTTGCATCAAATGTCTCAAAAAAATAAACAAACAAAAAAAGAAAAGCAGAGCAGGAAATTTTGAAAATTTTAGTACTGACCCACAAGGAACAATACTGATCCATAAAGAACAATGTGTAAATTTGTAACTTAAGGATTTAGCGTTGCTGAAGAGATTAGTATCACTAAAAAGAAACAAAACATTTTGTACAAAGATAAGAAGAAAGTGCTTTGATGGTGTCTCAGAAAGCAGCAAGGCTCTACCCATCTCTGGATCAAGGGTACAAAAGTGTAAATCTCTCATTTGACAAACAGTTCTTGGGAACTCTGCTTAAGAAGGGCCACCTAGAAAATTGGTTTCGTAGGATTCATTCCGTTGTGCTGAACTACACAGGCAGCCAGAGGCCACTGTAGCCATGGTACAAGGGGTCCTGGCTACTGCTTCTGCTAGCAGTAAACCTGGCATCATCCATATGATACTGGTTTTACTGGCAAATAAAATGCAAGAGTTGTAATGTTTGGGTGGTGTCTGGTTATTTTATCTCATTGCTGAGGCAAAATACCTGACACCCAAATTAAGGAAGGAAATGTTTATTTAGCTCACAGTTTGTGGATGTTTGAGTTCATGCTTGGCTGGCTCTAAGACAGAGTAGCACATGGCAGAGGGCAACAGTTCATGGCACTGGAAAACAGCAAAAGCAACAAGAGCAAAATGGAGGAGAGCAGGCAGGGAGAGCAAGCCTGTCTCCCTTTCTTATAGTGTATGCAAACTATCTGTACGAGGAGCAAGTATAGTACTCACACCCATAATCCCAGCACTGGACTATAGCCCAATCATAAATCTAGAAGCCTGCCCCATGACTGCATGAGGATTTGCGGGGACATGCAGACACAAACCACAGCAGGTGGCTTTCACACAGATTTCAAAGAAGGGACTAAGGAGCTAGGCAAGAAGCCTCCAAGAGGGCAGGGTGTGAAACTGTGCACATGAAACCAAAGGTGCAGTAGAGACCCAACACAATTGGAGATGCCAAGAATACGGAATGTCTGCTGAAGAAACCTGCAAATTTGAGTCAAGTCAGTAAGAGAGAGGCCATATGGGCAGTAACCAGCAAGGCTGTAAGGGTGGAGCCACCCCAGCCCTCCGGAATTCATATCTTACCACCATGTGCCCCAGACACGGAGCTATAGGATTTAGTGTTTGCTCTGTTGGGTTTTGGTATTGATCATTTTTCTATTCCCCCATTGCTTCCTTTTGGAATGGTAATATTTAGCATATGCTTTTGGATTTTGAAATTAAGGAACTTGCTGTTTGAATTTTACAAAGGTTCACAACTAAGATCTTCCCTTGAGTCTCAGAGGAGATCTGAACTCAGACTTTTAAGAAAAGCTGGAACTGTTGAGTCTTTGATGAAGAGATTATTGCTTCTTTTGGCTGTAGGAAATGTGGCAGAACCATGTTAGGTGCAATTATTGTCTTGTTATTGTGCCTAAGAAGATGGGTTTGGTGTCAAGTTTGCAAGAGGTAGAATGTGCCGACTCAGTTTAATTGTTCGCTTCTTGGGCATCAGAGTTGCCTCAGGGATTAGGAAAGCTCACTTCCGGGTATGTCTAAGTGGTTCATGCAGGTACGACCTGTGATACTTATCTTGTCCCTGGGCCCTGCCTGTCTGGTTCTGTTCCCCACCTTGTATTAAGCAGCTTTGTTCCGCCATACCCTTCCACCATGATGGTCCTGACCATAAGCCAAATCCTCTGAAACCGTGACCCAAATAGACCTCTGCTGTACGTTTCCATCATCCGGTAATTTGCCCCACAGCAGGAAAGCTGACTAACACATCTTCTGTAAGCATTTCATCATGTGTTATTTCCTACTTGAAAATGCTTAAAATATTATTTAAAGGGTTTTTATAACACTGGAACTAAGAGATTTTCTTCTTCTCTTTCAACATCACAATAAACATCTTTGTCTGCGTTTGTATTTGTGGAGGGTAGTGTTATTTCATTTTCCTAAAACATCTTTTTAAGAGCTCTTGATAAGTGAGGGTTATACTTCTAAATTATGAGGGATTTACCGTGGGGTGACAAATCTCAACACATCGTAAAACAGGGAATACTATGTGTACATTGCATGGATTCGAACAGTATTTATCTGTATACCAGTACTTGTGCACTAGTATGTCTATTTATCTGTGTTTCGTGCATATATCTATTTATATATATAAGTATCTATATTGAACAAGATGAGAAGAGAGAAAAATTCCGTTTCTCACACACTCCCACCTCACAAACCTTGCATTGGTTCTGATCTCCCTCCAGGAGAATGTGATGCCACCAGATGAAAGAGTTGCCTTTAGGGTTGACTTAGTGGATCTGCATGTGTAAGGAGCTCCGCCACCCGGGGATCCAGAGTGGCCTGTGGAGGAGGAACGCTGTCTCTGCTTTTGAGTGGACCCTGCTCCACACTTGCCCTGGAGGACTCACAGCCTCAGCTGCTTCCACAGACAGCATCCTGCCTACACACAGCCATTTTCACAGCTAACACTGGCAATAGTAAAAACTGCCTGGCTTTTGGGGACTAGTTCAAGTATGGAGTTCCAGGAAAAAGGGGAGCTTGCTCAGTAAGAAGTGATCAGAGCAAACTGACTCGTGAATACTTGTGGGATAACTCTGGGGAAGCAGCAAGCCCCCAGACAAATGTTCAGGTTGCCGCAGACTGGACTTTCTGTTTGAGCTGAGGGGGAATTTAGCTAGTGAGAGGTGGGTTTAACTGCTAATGCGACTTTATGTGTGTCCGTAGCCCAGCCAAGCTGGGGGTGCTGACTCTTGTGTATACAGGGCCTTATTCAACGAGCTGTGGAAAATGGAGCAGGAACTGAGAAGAGGGGAAAATGTGATTAAAGGGGAAAAATGAAGCCATGCAAATCTAGTCTTAAGAAACCAGGGCCTGGAGCCAAGAAAGGTTCCTGAGAGTTACAGAAAGTGCAGGCTGGAAGTAGCTGCAGAGGTCTTCCAATCCCGCAGTTTACAGAGCCAGCAGTGTGGGCCCAGGAGTTGTCACGCAGAAGTCTGTGAGCTTATCAGGAGGCTCTTGTCCGTCTGCTGGCCGTGCCTCTGTTCTCCAATGCTCTAAAGAGGAGGCCAAGCTTGCTGGTTATTCCCCAGGGCGAGCTCTCCAGAGCAGTCATTAGACCCCTGCAGGGCTCTTTCTACAATTTGGGTGCCCAGGCTACAGCCTGCTTCACTGACACCAGGATCTCTGAGAAGGGTACTTGGCATGAGTATGGGGCAAAGCCCCCCAGAGGACTCCAGGGGACCCTGTGGGAAAAGAGTGGCCTGTCACTGTGCTCAGCATCATGGGCTTGGTTTTCCCAGAGCATTTTCATCATGTCACCTGTACTGTTGGCCATTCTGTGGGGTAGTGGCTACAGTTTATCGATCTAAAACCAGAGGCTCTACCAAATGAAGTCTTCAATTGCAGAACCTGAGAGTCTAAATAAAGACACAGACATTACATTAGAATAGCTGTAATTACACATGCTGTTTCTTCTCACTCTTTCTCACCACTCCCTGCCTCCAAGATTCTCCCTACCTCTTCACTGCTTTTGAAAGGAAAATGAAAATGTGTTGGGCTGCCTTAAAGTCACTGGTGTTTTGAGCTTTCTGCTGGTTTGGGTTATGACTGTGGCCCAGGACCCTAACTCACTTTGGATAGAGTTCTCCTCACTCTCGGGCACTGCACCAGCTGTGTCACAGCACCCACAACCTTTGACAAGGCCTCGTTGTGGCAACACAGTGTAATGCTTATGACGTCACGTCCCATGAGGTTTAGTCTCAAAGAAGTGTTACAGCTGAAAGAACCCAGTCCATGCAATGAGAACTAATTTCAAAAAATAAATCAAGTCCTCACTTCTGAAATGTTGTGTGTTAGTGGAAACCTGGGGCTAACCTTTCTCCAATTCTGCGTTTCTTTCCTCCTCAACCATCGTTCCTGCCCGCTGTGACAGCTTTGCAAAACACTCCCTCAGAGTCGAAGGGAAGAGGGCCATGAGCGTGCCTGTGCCAGCGAGGGTCTCCGCTCTGTCAGAAGTCATTCTGGGGCTGCTCGGACCAAGAACAAGTCATGGACGGCAGACTTGGGGCACTTGGAGCAAATGAGTCACTGTTTGCAGTGTGCAGGAGTGGTGGGCGACCCACAGAACATGCCCACAGAGCTCCACAGTTCTGTGCTTCCTCAGACGCACTGGTGGGAGATCAGGAGGGAGAGGGTGGGTGGAGGTGCTGGTTACTAGGAAGCAGAGAACTGGTTTGGGCAATCCTTTTTTTGTTCTTCACCATTGGAGATTCCCCTTCACTTTGCCATCCAACAGGGATGCTTCTTTGGCAGTGTCTCACTTCAGGTTCTCTGAGTACCACTGTCTTCAGCCCAGCTGATCATAAAATGCAAGTTCCATTAGGCTCCCGGATGTTAGAAACAGGACAAGTGGCCTGGATTGAATGTTTCCTTGGAGTTTTCCCGAAAATGAGGAAAGTTCTCTTTTCCTCTTGGTTCATATACTGTCCCACTTTTTTCCTTTATTGTAATACTTGAGGTCAAAGCAGAAGGAGCGCAGAGAGAGATCCACTGTCATGATATACTTTTATGGACATACATTTCCAGTCTCCTCTGCAAATGTTGAAGGTGCCCTGCAGGACGATGTGGGCCAGGCTTGAAGGAATGCCTGAAGCACTCTTTGAAGTAACTCAGGATAGAAGCCACTGCAAAGACAGGCAGCAGGTACTTTAGGTAAAGAAGGGCTTGTTGCAGCTTTTAAAAAAACCCACCCTGCCTGGATTGCCAGGCAGGAAAGTATGCATGAAAATATACCCCAAGCTTATCAGTCATGTGAGTACGAAAAAGAGGGCCCTGAGCTGCTGGTGCCTTTTCCATACGCCATGTGTAAACATCAGTTTCAGGGTTCTGGGATGTGCTCTTCCTCTGCTCCCCTGACAGCAGCCTCAGCCTCATGATAGGAACCTGAGAATTTGCACAGTTACTCGGGGAAGCCCAAAGACATGGGCCACTAGAATGTAAGCAAGCAGGGAATTTTAAACCACATAGATTTGTTCTCTACTAGACAAATTATTCAGTGAAATGGGAAAAAATGGATTTAGAACCAGAATGACCTGGGCTCACCTATAATTCATTCATCACCTGAACTCAAAACCCTAAATTCTTGCGTTTGTTCCTGATACATATTAATCATTTCCCCTACTTTATGCCATCACCGGAGGAGCAAATGAGTCACTGTTTGCAGTGTGCAGTAGTGGTGGGCGACCCACAGAACATGCCCACAGAGCTGCATAGTTCTGTGCTTCCTCAGACGCACAGATGCATACCCCCGGGATAATTTTCAAGGGAGTTTTTTTTTCAAAGGATCCATTGCTTTTGTTTTGAAACAACAATTCCTAGCAGGCAGACATAATGAATGCATAGAGTCAACTTCTTTCTAAACTACAAATGAATGCTTAATCTGTAAATAAATAAGGAGTGTGAGTGGTCTTTGCTGGAGGAGCTGATGAAAGGAAAACCATCCTGCTGCCCTTACTGAGAACGTAGAGAAACTGGGAAGATAAGATACCAGTGTCCACCTTCAAAGATGAAGAATAAAGACGTGAACGTCTTACCACAGTTGAGATTAGATATTATGGCTTTCAAATATGGTAGTAGGCTCCAAAAGACAGCTAGTTCCCACTCTCTTCTTGTGTGCAGTTTCTTTTTCTCTGGCTGTCTCAATGCTGCTGCTAATACCATGGCCACTGCAAGAATTGCTGACTCCTCAGCTGTTGTTTCTAAGCCTTACAAGGCTGAGACTGAGGATTGCAACGGCCTGGCACCAGCAGCTCTCTGCTGGGAACTGGTGTCCACACTCCCACCCCAATCTTCCCCAAGTAGATGTTACATGCAGCCCCTGTTTCAATCCACTTTACTCTTACACAGTGATGTTAATGATCACTAGCTTGATGGGTGTAGCACTCACACCCATAATCCCAGCACTGGACCATGGACCAATCATAAACTCCAGAAGCCCACTCCATGAATGCATGAGGCTTTGGGGAAACATCTAGACACAAATTATAACATTCCACACCTGGCCCCTCCGAAAACTAATGCACATCCCTTTATGCAAAAGACATTTTAGTCCATCTCTAAGAGTTGCCAAAGTCCTAATAGTTTCAGCACTGCTGAAAATTCCAAGTCCCAAGTCTCCTCCAAGATGTAAGGAAACACTTAGCTGTGAGCCCCTGCACAAATGAAATCAAAGTTAAACACTTCCAACATTCAATGGCACAAGATAAACATCACCATTCCAAAAGATGCAAACGGAAATACAAAGCATTGGGACCACAAGGGCAACATCCAGCTTTGGTGTGGAACAGCCAAAGCAATCTGTGGCAAAATTGTATACTCCTTGGTGGCTGCAGCTCCCACAGCTTCTCTCTGGGGCCTGCTTTGTTCTCTCCTTGCACCTTTCCTCAGACAACACACACTCCTGGCTTTTCCAAATTTCTGGAGTCTCCACTGTACCTCTCGCTTCACCCTCACAACCTCACACACGGCCCTCTCAGGGGCACACTGCCTGGCCTCCCAGGGCTTCTGAAATCTCAGTGGAAGCCTTCTTAACTTCAGAACTCTTGCAGTCTGCATGTGACTACTAAAACTTTCGGTACATGGATGATGCCAAAGTCTGCTGTCAGCTGGAGCAGTGGCCAGGCTTCTCTCTCTCTTGGCCTTAGAGGTCGAGTGCCTGGTTTTCTGGGCATTCTGAACCTGATTCTGAGGAACAAATTCTTTATGCCTCTACCATCCTGGCACATGGTGTGGCCACCACTGCCATTCTGGAACATGGCTCTCTGTGACTTTCTCCTCAAAGCAAAGTCTCACTTTTGCAGGTTTGAGGCTGCAATGGGTAGAGACTTGCTGCTGCTTGTGATGCCCTCAGGCCATCTTTTTTATTCTGTTCCTTCTCGGCAATGGAGATCTTCTCAGCTCTATCTTTGCAGTCCACAGCTTTCCCAGAGCTTCCTTTCTGGCCAAACTCGCATTTTAAGTCATCCTTCTGGACACCTTGCTCTCGATTCTCAACATAAATCTTGGTAATAGCTCCTAACAATAGCCATGGCATGGCCTCAACATTCGACTGCCTTGAAATTTCTTCTGCCAGATTAATTGGTCCACCACCCTTAATCTCAGTCTCAGTTAAAATCTTTGGACATGAGCAAAATGCAGACAAACTTTCTGCCAAGTCGTAGCACACATCGTCTGGAGTCCAGCACCTAGTGCAGTCCTTCTTCCCAGCAGAAACCCCAGAGCTTGGTCTTTGTTGGCAGGGTCTCTATCAGTCTTCTAGTCTTCTGATCACTGGCCAGAATCTCTCATACAGAACAGCTAAAGGTGTTGTAGCACTTCTCCTTCAGGCAAAATCTCCAAACCTTTCCAAACTCTTCCCACAAGCCATTTTCAAAGGCTCTTGACCACATGATCAGATATAGTCACAGAAACAACCCCTCAAATTCTGTCTTAGTTACTTTTCTCTCATTGCTGAAACAAAATACCTGACAGCAGAATTAAGGAAGGAAAGGTTTATTTAGCTCACAGTTTGTGGAGGTTTCCATCCATACTCAGC
The DNA here is from genome assembly GCA_004027595.1 of Dinomys branickii. NCBI lineage: Eukaryota > Metazoa > Chordata > Mammalia > Rodentia > Dinomyidae > Dinomys > Dinomys branickii. Next base: position 13,912 of record PVLD010003116.1, read on the forward strand.
TGGCTCCGAAGCAGAATGGCACCTGGCAGAAGGCAACTGTTCATGGTGAAGGAAGGCAGCAAAAGGGAGGAGCAGCGGAGAGCAAGCCTCTTTCCTTCACTTGTATTATATACACACTACCAGCCCCAGGGTGAGTGTAGCACTCACACCCATAATCCCAGTCCTGGCACTGGACCCTGGATCAATCATAAATTTGAGAAGCCACCTCATGACTACACTAGGCTTTGGGGGCGACATCTAGGCACAAACTGTAACAGTGCTGTTTGACATAGTAATTGCAGTTTGGGATGTTTAATGTGTGATTAACTTACTGCCCAGGTGGAGTCAGTTTTACTCTTCCCCTTGGCCTCCTTCTCAACTTTACGTGTCCCAGGGTGTGCCATAACCATTTTCCACTGAGCCCTACATTTGAGAGCCCTGCTTCTCCTTATGCTGGAATCCCTTCTCTTCTTACCAAAGCCTCGTTACAGTATTTAAACCCTTACATTAGTTTAAGGGGTTACTCTTAATCCTAACATGAAAGAAACCCTACCACCAGCCTCGAATTATTCACCACTGCTTCTCCCAAGTAGCTTGGAATCTTTACACAGGTAAAGGGCCAGCGCAGCCTGCTTGGCATTTTAGAGGTCTAAGAACGGAAGTAAAGATCAGACACATTTAAGATCCTCACTAAAGCTGAGAACTGAAGTCATGTTTTCACAAAAAACAAGGTAAGCAAGTACTCTTGGCATTCGAAGACAGAGCTTTTGAATTCTGTAGGGTGAGCATCAACTTCTAACAATCTAGGGCCTCGCTATGGAAGCTGCGGCCTCAGAGGAGTTACTCTTGGTTGGAATTTCCTGAGCATAATGTAGAGGTACATGGAAGTGTTCATTCCGACTAAAGAAATATTTACACATGGACTATAGTTCAGCTCTCCATATAGATCTCAAATGGGCAAGAACAGAGGGGAAGGGAAGATTTTGGTGATTCTTGGGGCGCTAGAGATGTCCACCAAAAGTAGGCAAAGAGCTCTCTGAAAAATCAAAAGGAACAAAAATAAAGAAGAATGTAGAGGAGTTAATAGAGAGAAGAGAGAAATGTAAAAACAGTGGCTGCTATTGTGAAGGGTGTGGTTTCCCTAATTTCTCTCTCAGTGAGTTTATTGTTTGTGTATAAGAATGCTATTGATTTTTGAATATTGACTTTGTGTCCAGATATGCAACTGAATTTGGTTATTTTTGTTTGTGTGTGGTACTGGGGATCAAATTAATTTGGTTGTTAACTCTAGGAGATTTTTAGTGGGTTTTTGGGGGGGTCTTCTATGTAGAGTATCATATCATCTATGAATAATGATTGTTTAACTTCTTTATTTCCTATCCTTACTCTTTTTATTTCTCTCTCTTATCTAATTGCTCTGGCTAGTGTTTCCAAAACTATATGGGAAATTGTACACCATTGTTTTTATTGTTTTTTTCTTTTCTTTAAAAAATATTAAATTCAGATGGCAAGAACATTAAAAAAGAACAGTGGCTATGGAAAATAATGAAGGGTGGGTAGGAGACTGCAGAGAAAACCTTGCTTGGGTCTCTTACATTAAAAATCTTCAATCAACTGTGAAGTACAATGCACATTCTAAAAACATCTTATCTCAAGTGTTTTACTTTTTGGTACTTATAAGTAGATTCTAACTGGAGCTAGAGCGTAAGAGTGGTTATGTCAACAGAACCACCCTATAAGCAATATCATCAGCATCCTATCTAGAGCCTGACTTTCCAAATATTCCAACTTATATCTGATGAAAATAAGAATTTGCCTGATTCTTCACTGTGATCTTCTCCCTGACCCCTACTAAAATGATTTCCTTCTGCCATATTATAAGCCTGATTCACTTAAAGAAAGCGACTTAAAATATATCACTGATCTTAGGAAGTCTTTTAAAGTCTATGACATTTCTTGACCCGACAAGGACAACTTTTGTTCCAAAGTTCCTAAAGGAAAAATACTTACCTCTAAAGGTTTGACTGATTTTATTCAAATAGCAATACAATTCCTTTTTGTACTTTATGAGACATCTTTGTCTCTAGTTCTGTAAAGTCTCCAAACTCCTTAGACCCATAAGACCTATGACAGCATCATTCTCCATAATTCCTTTTGGTGCCCTAAAATTCACTAGGCACTCTGTGACAAGAAGGGTGGCACTAGCTTCAGGTGACTGGCACCTGTTGCTTTGGGGCCTTGTAGCAAAACCTGAATTTTCTGTACTTTTCTAGGCAAGAGAAAAAAAAGTGAGTAAGAGGTTACCTTGAGAGTCAACCCAGTGTCTGACTTCTTGATTAATTTTGAACCTAATGTATAAATACGGAGAGCAAAAGCTAAGTAATTGTTAGACCACTTGTCAAACAATAAATTGAGGTCAATGACATTTAAACCATGAATTTCATATTCAGAATTTGATTCCCTTTGGTGTTCCTGGGACTTCACCTGCATGCACTCCATGGTCACTCTGCCTGCCCTGTGTTCATCTCTGCCCACAACCAAGCAACCAACAGCTAGCCAATGACCCTTCCCAGACTTTTCTACTCTGATGCTCTTACAAAAGCCCAAGCTCTATCTTCCACCATTATGTTCCCATTGTGGCCCTGATTTACTTCTTACAATGTATCCAAAGTTCTTCCTGCCTGGAAGTAGTACATCAACACTTCTCAATGTCCACATGATTTTGAACATGTCATTGAACCCCCTTGGGACTTCATTGTGTGCTGTCCTTGTTTTCTTCTAGGGAAAGGGGTGGTTGGGAAGATTTCATGACATCATGTATAAAAGGGTTTCATAAGTTGTAAAATGCTGTATCAACATGTCCGTGTCAGCCCTGCTTCTAACTCACATGATGTCTGAGGCAGGAAAATAAATGGGGACCACATACCATATGTCTTCATCTCTAAAAGTTCCTAAGCTTTGCTAAGTAAAAACTTCAGTCTTTCTCCATTGACAAACACATGCTCATAAAGGATTAGTTTAAATTTAGAACGCTGGTTACTGTGGAATTTTATGTTGAAGTGTGACCCCACCCCCAAAATCCTTCCCTTCCCTTTCTATTTAACATAGCACAAATGACTGAGGCACACATGTTGGGTATTTCAGTCCACTGTTCATGCTCTCTCCGCACCCCTCCCAGGGGGCTGCTTCTTGGGTACACCCATGGCCTAAGGTGTGCAAGAGCCCAGAACAAGGAAGTAGGGGTAAGAAGCCAAGGTTTTAAAATCATTAAATATGAATTTCACTTTTGTGATTTTATTATTGTATACTTCTGGAATTTCAAACAACAAGTTCATTTCCTCTGATCCTTTTCTTCTTTTTTCAGTTTTAATTTCTACTGTAAACAAGCTACAGTGGAAACACAATTGAAACCTGTTATAGTTTTAATGCAGAGTACTACTCAGTGATGTGCAGTTAATAGTGCTATTGCTTTCAGTTATTATATTTAGTTAATCATGCGTCCTGAGAATACATACAGGGTTATTCAAATGTAATTTTAAAATTATCTAGAGACTGCTTATTCCCTTATCAGATATTAAATGGCTTACGCTCTATGGTACAATGGTTTAAAATCCAAAAGGTACAGGAAGACATAAGTGTAAGGGAAGTATTGATCTGACTCAATTGAACATTTGCCTACTCGAGGGACATATCACCACATTAGCAAGACCTGATAGATTGTTTCTTAATTGGAGTTTGCAACTTCGAAATTTAAAGGTCATTTTTAATTGCTCCTTTTAGATGTTGTACCTTGGCAGTATCAGTCCCTTGCCTTCTTACATCATATTACGCTTTAGATCTAAAATGTTCTCCCAAACTCTCATGTGTTCAGAAGTGGGCTTGGGAAGGTCATTGGATCATATGGGTTCTCACCTTATCAGCAGATTGGCCCACTGATGGGATTACAATTGATGGAATTATTGCAATGTGGAAAGGAAGTAACAGACCATGAGGTTGTGAACTTGGAGACCATAGCTAATACCTGTTCTTCCTCTCAGGCTCGCTCTACTTCCTGGCTAGCAAGAAGTAAGCTTTGCTCCACTACTACACCCTCCTGCCATGATTTTCTCCTCAGGCCCACAGTAATGGCACCAATAGACCAAGGACTAACACCTCTAAAACATGACTCAAAATAAACTTTTCATCTTTCAAGGTGTTAATTTTCAGGAATTTGGTCACGGTGATAAATGCTAAATGCACGTGGATTGGGGATACTTACTAGAAAAGTAAGTCTGACTTGGAGCAGCCCAGGCTAGGACATGGCTTTCAGGGTTACTTGTGAGGGTCCTTGGGCAAATTGGTACTCATGAGTCTCAATGGGTATTATTGGTCAGCCTCCCCACTTTGAGAACAAAATACCTGCCACCTACACATTAAAGGAAGAGATATTTATTTTGGCTCATGTTTTTGGAGGTCTCATTTCATGGCAGCCAGGAAGCAAAGCACAAGGTTAGGGAACCAGCTAGAGATGTACACTCTACAATCACACCCCTAGTGACCCACTTTCCCCCAACTTTGCCCCATCTCCTATCAATACCTTTGACTGTATCAGTGGGTTAGTCCACCAATGAGTGTGATGTCACCACAGTCCACTCACCTCTCCAAGAGCTTATTAACCCAATCAAGTTGACAGTGAAGATTGTATGGCACAACAAGGGAGCACAGGGAATTGCTGATTATAAGGATAAATGTTAAGGAGACACACCTGCCCAGGAAAGCCTACGGGACAACCACTGAGTCTCCAGCTGATGGCTTCTAAAGGAAGAACTTGTGTGCCTCTCATCAACTAGTGTAGGGACCCTAAGGGAGTCAGAAGAGCTGGTATAAAACTGGAAATGGAATGAAGAGTGATTTCCCAGGTGTACTGCCAACTGATTGGTAGTAGAAATTATACTAACAGAGCTTCAACTATAAAATGTAAGGCTTTACTCTCTGTTTGTTAATTCTACTTACCTGTGTTTTATGGTTGAAAGTTTAGGGAACAAGGTGGATTTTTTTATGCCACTGCTTTATCACAGGTATTTGTCACCAAGGACCTCTTCTGACACCAGTGACAGCTAATGTTTATAGAACAATCACTATGTTTGGTTCTATGCTAAGCACCCTATAAGAATCCCCCTTCATCTTTATAATGTCCCTGTGAGATACTGTCACACATCATGTCCATCACACGGAGATGATTGTGGCATAGAAAGACTCCATCATTTGTCTGAGATCAGAGAGCTCTGGAGATGGTGAAATCGGGTTTCAAACACAAACAGTGGCCTCAGACACGAATCCATTATCTTGATCCCCGTTAACATTGCAGTTATAGAACTAATTGAACTTCTAGAGTGTCAGCCATATATATCCATGCTGATATTCCCTAGATTTTATCAGACCAGGAGACCCAGCTAACATCAGTGTTATACTTGTTAATAAGGAGAAAGGAAAGGGTGAAATTCTGGTTGATTTCTAAAAGACCATGCAACAGAGATTTGGGATCTCAGTTTGAGGTCTAATGGAACAAAACAGTCACCAAAACAATCCACAATCCAAAGGTTGCAGGAAAAGGAAGTGACTGACCGTCTGCATTAAGAATTCGGACCCCCAGCCCAGGCCTGGCTAACATCAGTGACTGAGGCACAGGGAGCAGCAGAGATGTTTGTCCTTTACCAAGCTCATGGCTGTTGGTTGCCTCAGGGCCTGGAAGAGCTCCAGGGGCAGGCTGGTCTCTGGGATAGATCTTCCAGCCCACTGACCCCTCCCCAACCCAGTCCTGAGCCCCCAACTGGGGATTTGGATTGAATGTCCAAGGGTCTGCCTCCATATTGCCCTAAAGTTTCCAGTGCTACAAACCCGATCTCTCCCCAAGGCTTACCTTGATGTTGATTCCAAGTCTGGTGTACAGGGCTAACCATGATGTAAGAGACAAATGCTTGGAAGTTGGAAGCGGGCCCTTTTCAGAAGCCTGTGTCAGAGCTGATGGCCAGACTTCGCTTCAGAGTTCTGACAGTTCAGAGTGTGATGAGGAGAAAAGTCCCAAAGTATGTTCTACAGTTTACCCCTGCACAATTGAACACATGTGCTGCTGCAGTGAAGGATCATGGGCGTCCTTTTAAAAAACAGTGCCTCAGCTCCTCCAAATGCAAACATAAAAGGGAAAGTTAATAACCTTAGGTGCTTTGGAAAATCACAGAGAAACAGTGGTAACCGACGAGTTTTGCCAACTCCTATTATGCATGAAATGGTGCAAAACTGAATTTCAAAGAATTAAACTTTAATTCACTTACATCATGTGAAAAAGTAACGGTATCATGCTCAAAATACAGAACTGGTTTTTAAAGTGCCCTTTTAAAATATGTGATGATTACAGGCACAGTTATTAAAGTGACTTTTCATGAACTTTGTCATGTTCATTGAATCTTTGCCTTGACTTTACTCCAGCCCAGTGATGCACAGATCTTGGTTTTCAAAGACCAGTAAAAGTAATATAAACAATAAATGTAATAAATGTAATAATAAGTGGACCACTGACATAAGGTTTGGGACTCTAAAACTTTTATTCTACAATCACAAATCTAGCTACTAAATACTTTTATTAAAAAATGTCAAGTAGCACAGATGAAGCCCAAGTCTCTGCTGACAGTCACCTAACCTCCCTGCCTTCCGCAGAAGATGTGGTCTGTGGTGCTCCTTTCCAGATCTTTCACCACACATTTGCATGCATGTGGAGGTCCATACAGAATTGCTTCTGCTGGATGGTGGTTTATACACAAGGCATCACACAGTACTTTAATTGTGCTTCGCCTCTTTCTTTGATTCTTCCTAAATTTTTGTGACTTTTCTATATCAATGCAGCTCTTTTTCATTCTTTTTAAGCCATTGTGCTACATTCTGTAGTGCTAGTCTGCCCTGGTTTATTTAATATCACCCATTTCCCTGAATGGGCTTCTAGCCTGAATAGGAGAAAAGGAAAGAAAGACTCACTGTTTGGCTGCCCCCAGCCTACCCTGCCCTGAACTCTCTCCTCTTGCCATGGAGCCAGCCAACTACGGAGTGAAACCTTTGCAAATTGTGAGCTAAAATGAACCTCTCCTTTATTTTGTGGGTGTCAGGTGTTTTGTCACGGCAACAAGAAAAGTAACTATGAAATACACCCTCATATCTTCTATAGAAATACCAGAACGAGTGTGATAGGTGTGGGCAGGTCGGCACACACAGCCCAGGAAATTGGTTCTCCTTGTACTCTGGTTCTTTCTTGTTCTCAAGAGCTGTTATTCTTTAGTGTGTGTCTGTTCTTTAAACTGTAGTGGGTATTCCCTGGAATATGCCAGAATTGTGAGGTGCCATACAAGTAAACATTCTTTAGTTTAATAATTATATTATATATTAGTTTAACATATATTACAGAAAAATGTACATACTGCAAGAAACATGGGTTGCTTGAAAGAAAAATATTTTGGAATCTGATCCACATGTGCTGATGGAAAAACCACTGAGATTAAAATCAACATTCTGTGTGATTTCGAATCATTGTCTGCTCACCTGTAAAATGGGCCTAGCAATACCAACTTCATGGGAAGGTCATGAAGATGACATAAAGCAGAACGCAGGAGGAGCTTGGCACGTAACAGGAGTGAGTGAAGTTGCTTCCTTCTCTTCCTCCTGCTCTGACTGGGGCTTGAAATATCCCCCAAGGCTACACGTTAAAGGCGTGGTCACCAGCCTGCCATGCTATTGGAAGTAGTGGCACCTTAGGGCAGTGGACTTCATGAAGGGAAGTCAGGTCACCAGAGACATGGCCTTGAAGAAGATAGGGGGCTATGGTTCCCTTTTTGCTGTTTGCTTTCCAACCACTGTGATGTGAGCAGCTCTGCCACGACGTTCTGCTTTACCACAGGCACAAAAAATAACTGAGTCAAGCGACCATGGGCCAAAACCTGTGAGCTAACATAAATCTTTTCCTCTATTAAGCTGATTTTCTCAGGCATTTTGTCACTGTGCTGGAACTCTAACATACCCCTCAGTGCTCTTTACCCCAGGTCCTATTGCAGTCTCTGACAGAGTTTGGAAACTCGGTTCATTGAAGTCTTGCTAAGGCGTTAACTGTCAACAACAATATTGGTATTCTGATTGCACAATTTCTGAAAAATCAGTGGAACTTCTCACACATGAATGAATCCTTTGGTAAAGGGATTTCAGGCCCATAGAGGATATTCTTGTGGAAAGTGATATTCCTCAAGACAGAAAAAGAATACCACATAGATTAGTTGTCAAGTCTAAAGCATGCTGAGGAGTCTGTGCTCACTATATTCCAGTGAACAACGTCACCTCCTCTGGGCCAAGGTACTTGTTTTCTAGCATACAAATCCAAAATGGAAATCTGTTAAGCTCTGAAAAATTTAGTTTGTTGGGAAAACAGGAGAAAACCAACTTGTAGCTACTCACCCAAGAAAGATCTAGGGGGAGGGAGCTCCCAGTGCAGCTATGAAACTGGGTTTTATTTTCTAGTAAAGGGTATGCACAAGGAAACATTACTGGCAAGAATCTCCCACAAGAGACTCGAGGTCCTTTGTCACAAGATAAGGTACACCAATTTGCACCCAGAATGAGAGTATAAGGTATTGTCTGGAAACAACTAGAGATAATGTTTTTGTTGTGTCTGACAACCTAAGGCACATAGGCAATTGGTGTGAAGGGAGAGAAGAGGCAGCTAGGTCTGAGTTCTACTGTTAACTATTTACATGGTCAAACTATTAAAGCTAAATATGTGTAGAGTTCTAAAAGTTGGGCACTGATAGAACAGGGGGTCCCAGAGGAGCTTAAAGTCATCAGGAAGAAAACCTTCAGCACTCTGGAAAATATTTTGTCACTGCTACTGACTTTCCAAGATGACTTAGGAGAATAGTGATAAGGCACAGCTATTTAGGTCAATTTTTAAACTAATATCAGAGGTGACATGGGACCTGGGTGATAGTAAGCAGGGTATTGCTTGATTTAAGGACTCACATCAGTGCTGGCCCTGACAAGGTGAGGCATAGAAATACCAGAGAGCCAACTCCCACCCAATGGTCTTTTTGTCAGGCTGCACCAGTCTCCTAAGAACTGAATTTAGATTACTAACAGGAGGGATTGTGGCCTACTTGCTTGTTTGTTTGTTTGTTTGTTTGTTTTGAAAGAAGACTTAAGAAAGAGTTTAGTAAGGGGTCAGGGGAGTCTGAGAAGCTGCTCAGGCAAGTATAGGGAGATGTGCCAAGCATAGGCTCATCTCATTTGATGAGTTTCATGGGGAAAAAGAACCTTTAAACTTTATTTGAAAACTGGAGTTAGAGGCAAATGTTCCCACCTTTCCACTGTTTGTCAGCAAAGTCCAAATTGCCAAGTGCTATAAGGACAATTGTGTCAACAGTACAAGGTTTTGCATCTGCCAAATGGTAATCAGCAGGAAAAAAAAAGCCTCACATTTGTGTAGAGAACTAACACTTCACAGTGTGTTTTCACAGCTATGCTTTAGTGCATCCTTCTGGCAAACTTGCTCAGGAAGCAGCGAAGCATCGGCATTTCAAAGACGGGAAGGGAGAGTGAGAAGGAAGGACGACCTGACACGGTGCCATCAAGCCGGTGAGTGCTACGGTGAGGACAAGGACTTATACCTGGGCTTCACACCACACTCAGGTCTCCGTCCCCAGACCGCGCTGCTTTCCTGAGGGCAGCTGCTGGGCTGCTCACTAGCACAGAGCCAGGACCATTCTGTGAGATCAAGGGGAGACAAGATGAGATTGTGCTCATCAGGACACAGAAGCCCATCTTCTTTCCTCCCCCATCTTCCTTCCTTCCTTCCTTTATTTTGTTCTTTTTCTCTCTTTTCCTTCCTCTACTTTGTCCTTTGGATTGTGTTTGCAGCCTCCAATTGGTAACAGTCACAATAACTCCGGTGTGGGACACCTGAGTTCCTAAGTCTCATGCTCATTAAGACATCAGGTCTCAGGTGGGCTTCCAAATCTCAGTACAACATACCAGAACTTTGGGGACACAATCAAAGCACTCTGAAGAAGTAAATTTATAGCTCTGAATACCCGTATTAGAAAAACAGAGTGAGTCGAAATAAGTAGCCCAATAATACATTTCAAGGTCCTAAACAAAGGAATAGCGCAAATCTAAAGACAACACAAGGAATAAAATTGTAAAGATCACAGCATAAAATCAATAAAACTGAGACTAAAAAAGTAAGACAAGGAATTGATGAATTGAGGAGCTCATTCTTTGAAATAATAAAGTCCTTCGCCAATCTTACCACAGAAGACCCATACCTCTCACCATATACTAAACTAAACAAAGAGCTAAATTTGTTAAAGCAGAACCAGTGAGTACACTGGAACATAAAATAGGTAACTCTTGAAGGTGTAGGTGTAAGTGTAAGCCAAGACTTTATGAACAGAACACCAACAGCACCAAAAAATGCTATCAAGAATCAACAAAATGGGTCATATGAAGTTAAAAAGCTTCTGCTCGGCAAAAGAAACAAAAGAACAAAGAGACAACTAACAGAAAGGGAAAATATTTTTGCCAGCTATTCTTTGGGCAGAGGACTAGTATTAGAACATATAAAGAACTCAAAAAAATCAGATGTCTAAAAATAAAAGCACCAATTTTAAAAAAGGGCAACTAAAATAAATATACTCTTCTCAGAAGTTCCAATGGTCAATAAATGTGCAAAAAGAAAAAAAAAATGGTCAGCATCACTGGCCATTAGAAAACTGCAAATTAAAATAACACTGATATTCCATCTTATTCCAGAAAGGATGATATTATCCAGAAATCAAGTAACAACAAATGCTAGCACAGCTGTGGGAAAGGGAACACTTCTACATGGTTACTGGGAATGGAAACTAGTATAGTCACCACGGAAATCAGTATAGGGAGTCCACAGAAAACTAAAACTAAATTTCATTTGATCCACCTATTTCCCTACTAGGTATCTTCCTGACAGAGTTAAACACAACAGATTATGGTGACACAAACATATTCGTGTTTATAGCAGCACAATTCATAATAGTTAAATCCTGGAATCAGCATACATGTCCATGAACAGATGAATGGCTAAAGAAGAGTTGTGTGTATACACAATAGAATTCTAGTCTGCTATAAGGAAAGATGAACCTGGGCTATTTGTTGGAAAATGGATGTACCTTGAATAGATGATATGAAAGGGAAAGAAATTGCTCAAAGGAAGGAACAACTGGGATGAGAGAAAGAAGGACAGATATATATATATATATATATATATATATATCTGGGATAACTGTACTGCTGATATCTGATGGTATATTGAAAGGAACAATTAATGCATGCTTATATCTGGTAATCTGAGCAACTGATTTGAAGACAATCTGCAATGGAACAACCATTGGTAAATTCCTACCATCTTTTCCAGTGAAACTCTGTATTACCTCTAATGTTTTATTTAATAATTATTTTTTATTCTCTTCAATGGTTTGAACAATCTTCCATTCGTACATCTGGTAATCTGAGCAACATAGCTGAAGATAACAATACGTAATACAACAGTCACCGTTAATTCCTATCATTTTGTTTTGAAACCCTGTATTACTTTTAATGTTCTTGCTTTGTTTTGTGTATGTCTGTGACATTGATATGCTGTTATTGTTCTTTTTTTTACTACTCTCTTTTAAAAAATAAATAAAAAGAAAAAGAAAATGGATTTACCTTGAAACCATAATGTTAAGTGAAATAAATCAGACACACAAGGTAAATATCACATGATTCTCTTATATAAGAAACCTAAAATACAAATGAAGAGTGGAGTAAAGGACAGTAGGAAGCAAAGATATAGATCTTTTTCAAATGAGAAGGGGATGAAGAGATGGAGGAGGAAGCTGAGATGCAGGGGATTAAATTAGAACTGAGACCTGTCATGTACATGTACCAACTCCCCACCAGGTGCGCTGCATTATATACTACAAACATTTACTAATGAAAAATAAAATAAAGAACATACCTAAATTCATCTATTAGGCTCTACTTTTTATATTGTGGTGAAAGTGTAGTGTAAAATTTACCAGCTTAACCATTTTTAGGAGTGTAGTCTAATAGTGCTAACTACAGTCACGAGTCACTTAATAAGCAGGTATGTTCTGAGAAATGGATTTCTTGTAATTTTGTCATTGTAAGTACAGCAGTTCTCAGGCTGTACTTACATGAGCCAAGATGGCCTCAATGGCATTAGGCTGTACTGTATAATCTTATGAGGCCACAATCATATATGTGGCCACCACTGGCTGAAGTGCAGAACCCAGCCCCAGAACATTTTCGCATTGTAAACTACAATTTTATACCCATTATATAACAACTGTCCTTTTTCTGTTCCCTCCTATCTTCTATCACTACACTGTATTTATTAATTTGACTATTGTGGGTGCCTCATGTAAATGGAATGATGTATTTGTTGTGTGACTGGCTTCTTTCACTTAGCATAAGGTTCTCGAGGACCGTCCATGTTATATAGTATGTACCGGAATTTCTTCCTTTTTAAAGGCTGAATAATATTCCACTGCATGTGATGTCACATCTTGTTTATTTTTTATCTTTTGGTGAGAATTTGGATTGCTGTGTACGTGGGTATACACATGCTTCTTTGAGAAGCTACCTCTACTGATTTCTTACAAGAGCAGTTCCTCTGCTCTTTAGAAAACATGATTATTCAAAATAACATAAAAGCTGACTTTTTTCTTAATAAGCCTAATAGCTGGATTAGTAATATTTCAGGACTAGCAATCATTACCTCTGCCTCTGAGAAAGAACCTAATCGTTACCCACTGGCTCACCCATTTTCTTCCTATCCGAAGCCTGCGGGTGTGAACGCTTTCTTCCTTCTCCCCTTCCCACGTGCATCTGCCCCCAGCTTATGACCGCTTTTACCTGGGCACAGGGAGGCCCTGAGCCGTCTGGGACGCACTGCGCCCACACCTGGGGGGGCCACCGCCCGCCTCACCTCATTGCTTATCACTATTATCTCATCCAGATCAATCACTGGGCACCCGCACTGTTGTAACGGCCGCTTTGATCATTTGTTACACTTTGTTAGCCCTCATCAGATCCAGGCCCCACTAATGTGAAACAGCGGCCCTCCAAAAGCAAGGCAACCTGGTGACCAGGGCCAGTTACCACATTGTTTGGTTTCTAAATTAGTCCCTTCTTGGCTCTCTGATCACCATCAAGAGGCTAGTGATTCAGAAGCCCAGGGGGTGCCTGCTGCTTGTGAGTAAAGAGGGGCACCTCCCCCACCTGACTCATGCACCCCCTGTCTGAGGTTCCAAGTTGAAGGTGACTCTAGTGGCCTGAAGAACATGTAGGTGGTGATCTAGAGGCATAGGCTTCCCATAAAAGGCAGCCTTGCCGGGGCTTCCCATTCAAGAATATTTACAGGTAAGAAGATTTTTGTCTCCGCTTGGCTTCCACAGCGATCTCATCATTAGAACCAAGCCACAGCAGCAGCAGGATCCCATAGCTCAACAGAAACTAGTTTTCTTCTGCTCTACATGCAGCAGTGTGTTGGAGCTGGCAGTGGGGCCAGGGAAGGCAGACACAGGTTTCCACAAAACCCAGCCAGTGCTCCAACGTGCAGCTTGCATGCCTGAGGCTGCCCGGAGAAAGGTGGGAGAGGGCCTTTTAGTAGGAAGTTAAAGGTCAATCCAAGGTGTCTCTTAGCTCTTCTTTTTCCTTACTGTCAAACCTCTGACATTTATGTGCTATTTCCATGATTTTCCGCCTGCCCAATTCTTTTTATTTTACAAGTAGGATTTAAAAGAAAACGTGGTCTCACACTTGGAAGGAAAAGTGCAAGTTTCTGGTCTTCTCAGGAACGAGAGTGTACAGATGCTCTTCATTCTCTCTCTCACTAATGCCTGTCCTTGCTGATTAGTCCAGTGAGGAACTTCCCCGTTGGACTGTAGCTTCTATCATCACTTGGGATGCAGCAGGTTACTGGCCCTGAATTGTATGAATTGGACTTGTCAGATTACTATTGCTAGTGAACAGTCATAGCTTATCCCTGTTAAGGATTTCTACTATCTAAGTGTGGTGATGCTGTGTGATGTAGGAATGACGTCCATGGTTCCTGACAGGGAAGGTAAAATAGGACGAGAGCCTCGAACAGGGCCTGTTCCCAAGCCCCCTTGGCTCACACCACCCAGATGAGTGCTGACGAGCACTGTCGTCTGTGCATCCTCGCCCTCTCTGTGCACACCTCTGCCTCCTCTCTCTTAGGACGTGCACCAACTCAAACATTTTGTTGGCCAAACCATTGGTATGCTTCTGTAATACAGCTTTTATTCCCAAGATGTCCAGTTGGGCTTTTTCAAATTGTATTAAAGCACAAACCACATTTGCTGTCTTAGATTCCACATGAGGTGGTTGTGGCCAAAATAGGCACATTCCTAAATTAGCCTTGGTAATCTCTTGAAGGGAAAGATTTACATATTTACGTACTTTCACAGAAAGTACCTAGAAGGAATTCCTAGACCTCTGACTTTACCTCTTGTTTCTCAGAAGCAGGAGGGACTTAGCTCAAGCATGCCTTTTGATTTAAAGTCAAAAGGAGATACTTTGTTTTTCAGTAAGGCAGAATATATCTTAATGTAGTAATTGAATTTGGTTGTATTTAGTCTAGTTTGATGGGGCCTGAGCTAGAATTGTGAGACCAGAATTGACATCGTTTAATACTTAACAGATGGATAGAAGACAAAAAGGTTAGGAGATAAGAATGTCAGAAGGTTACCAGCTGCTGTGGGCATACAGTTAAAGGGAAATTATTTGAAAGGCTGGATTTATGTTTACTAATATGTACCTCTCTTTCTGTGATACGTTAGATTTACACATTATTCTGAGTAAGACTATCTTTTTGGTTAAACCCTGAATGGCTTGCTGTGTTCCCAGAAAGGTGTTTTTGTGTTTCATGCAAGAGGGACCTTATTATGTAAAAACATACTTTTACTTTTCACTGGTAAAATATCTGAAGTGGTATTTTGTTAGCAACTCTTTGAAGCAGCAGTCACTGATTTCTCTTCTCAAATTTGAATGTCTGAAGAGCATCAGACAACTATATGAAGGAAAATAAGCTTCCTAATAGGTACACTAACTTTCGTGCCACTAGGTATGAAAGTCTACTTTTCAGGGGACTCATTTATACTCTAGAAAGGGTAAACGCACTACTAAAAACAAAGGGAATTTCTCAATTGAAAATTTCCTAATGGAAGCCTTTTGACACGAACTCCTTCTACACTGAGTCTTGTGTCTGATGGAGAATGAGTCAACATGATTCCAGGTGCTGAGGGACAATGGAGCCTGACAGGATGAGCTTCAGAGTCTGGGGTGATTACTTCCTCAGAGACCTTCATCCATGGACTTAATCTCTCTGGCCTTCCCATGCAGATTCAGTTGTTTAACCATTTAGCCATGAGTTAGCTCTTTCTTGAAAAGCAGTTGAAGATATACTCAGTGCTCAACTATGGTTAAATGAGGAAGGTTACTTTTAAGCATATATTCTGTGAAAACCATTAAATAATTCCTTCAGTCAGTACAGTGCATTAGGGTAAAAAAGTAGGAAATAAGAGAAGTTATCATGGAGAAAGTAGAACATTTGACAGGAACTCCACGTGTGGTGGGATGGATTGGGTCTAAGGTTACATGAGATTGCCAGAGGAAAATCACTTATGGAGAGGGCAGGAAGAGGAAGAAGGATGGGCAGGTTACTGATGAGAACCTGGCTAAACAATGGAAGTTCCAGAAACCTAAATATAAAGCCAAATATAATGTTTCCTTAAAGCACCACCTAGTAGTCATTCTCTTTTGAAAGCAAGTCATATGCAATCAACCGTTATTCCGTGAATGTCTGAGATAGGCTTACTACTACGTCAGGGTTTATGGGCAACACCAAAGTGTAGGAACCAAGGAGCCCCAGACCTCAAGAGCTTTATAAACTGATTGGGAAGACAAGAGTTATGTACAATAAAAGGCTGTAAGGGAGAAATGCTAACTTTTGTGGAAGTAAGTGTACCAAAGGGGACTAGGGCTTTTACTAACAGAAATCTGGGGATGGTTTCAAAGGCTTCACAATAAGATGGCATTAGACCTGGGTCTTAAATGGATTTAATCCTCAACAATCCTGGGGAACACAACTGCTTTAAGCCATTTCTGTTTCAAACCAAGACTTACAGCTTCTTATACTTTCCCTTTAAGGGCTGGAATTCTCTAAGCTGTGTAGGTGATCATCCTCTGATTCTACTCTTCAACTCAATCCTTATCAATATGAGGTGGAGAAAACTCAAGTGACAACAGGGAATGGAAAGGTAACAGGAAGAAATGAATCAGGAGATGGGGTACAATAAGGAGCAGTAGAGCTTGTGGTAAAAAAAGGAGTTCTTGCCTGCCTGAAGGCATGCAAATTTAAGTTTGAACATGTGTACATTTTCTAGCTCAACAAACTACCTCCATGGGCTGGAATTTGGGCTCTCAGTGAATGACTTGTGATTTATATACTGGCTTTTGTCAAACGTTATTCTCTAAACTCGAGCCACCCTCTTGAATTTCAGATCTATTTTCCTAAATATGTAAGTCACTTGTAGCTGATGTTTCCTAGACACTATGAGCTAAGGATCAGCAAACTACAACGTGTAACCCAAATAAAGCCCACCCCCTCCTATATGTTGGGGTGCAGTCATGCTCATTCACTTCTGTTGTGTGTTTTCTGTGGCTGCCTTCTCCTTACAAAGACAGAGCTGAGTAGTTGTGGCAGAGACTACTAGGCTTTAGGAAAACATAAACTATTCACTATCTGGTCCTCCACGAAAAAAAGTTGTACAAACTCTGTCTTGAGCCAATTTATGCCCAGATGAATTCATCCTTTTCTCCCCCAAATCAGCTGTACAGTGCATCTGAGTTGATGACTTTCCCACTTCCTGTGGATTCTCTCTGGCCCCTTGTACCTCACTTCCTGTCTCCTAAGACTTGTCGCCAGGCCTGACATTGCTCGCTCCTCTGTCTTCCTCCACGTTTGCTGCCCCCTCGACACCCCTGGCTTCCCATTTTCACCCATAGTAACAGAGTCTCATATTTCTTTGTAACCACCAGATTTATGCTTTTATAAAAGCAAATTTGAGCATGACACTTCCCTACTTAGAATCCCTCAGTGATGCCAATTTCCTCCTAGATAGAGCAGATTTCTCTTTAAGGACACAACTCCTTTCCTCCTTTATGCCTCTGCCTTCATAATTACCTTTATGTACTTGTATTTTCTCACCTACTGTCTCTAAAATCCAGCCTACTGTAGTGCTTATCATTGCTGTGAATGCATCACTTCTTTATGCCTCTGAAAGATGTTCACCGCTCTCTTTTAGCCCGCGGTTTTTAACATCTGAGAGCCTTTAAAGCTAAAAATTCAGTTTCAGTATCACTTCATGACACTGTCCTATTCGTGATCTCTTCTACCTCTTGCATCTGCATCTTTTTTTTCTCCACTGCAGTCCTTTTATTTTGTGCAGAAGTCAGATCTGGCAGAAACTGGCATCCCTCTAGGGATCCAACCCCCAGGCCACTTCCGCTTGAGCTCCCAGAGCGGCTCAGCTGTGGACTCTATGAAGAGCGCGGGTGCCTCCCTGCCAGACTGCTTTTCTTTAGCCTCACTCTGCCCTGCAGGCTGTCCAGCAGTGCGGAGAGGGATCCCCTTCTGGACTTCCTGGTAGACAGGGTAGCTGCTGGAAGTACTGGTGCCATGGACCTTGGAGGCCTGGAGCTGGACTCCACAGGCTTCCCCTCATTCAGCAGGGAAAGGAGAACCACCAACAGTCGCTGCTACATGTAATGGGAGAGGAGACCCTCCTGCCATAAGGTGGCCAGCGTGAGGTTCTTTTCTCGTTCATGCTCCCATTCCCGTTCACGTTCCCCTTCCCTGTTCCCCTTCCTCGGTAGCAGGAGTCAAATTCAGGACCTTGTGCTTCCCAGGCAAGTGCCTGTGCCACTGAGCTATGTCCCTGGCCCAGAATGAAGTTCTTGTCCCCTCTGCAGTTACTACAAGCACTGACTCAACAGCTACCCCTTCTTCTTTTGGGCTTCATCCCTCAGAGCTGTGGCCCTTCTGATTCTCTAGGCTATTAGAATATGACACAAATTAATTACATTTAATTTTAAATATATTTTGTGCACCTTCTCTCCCCCTCCAAGCGTGGATCCTTCACAGAATGCTTTCTTTTGTATCTATATCCCAAGAGCCCTCATAATGGTTCGCAAAGATCAGGTGACTCAACAACTGTGCAGTGAATTCCTGGAGCCGATTGCGAGTCAGCAAGGCTCTAATAAGGACTGATCTTTAATTGCTGCACAATATTTACTGGAGAGCCACCCAACTTGGGCATAAGTAGTAAATACAAATTTATAGTTGATTAAATGACGAGTTAATTCAGGAGCAGAAGAGCCTTTTGAAATACAAATCACATCATGTCATTCCATCTTTGATGTCTTCAATGACCCTCCCCCATTGCACTTAGGGAGAAAACACAACATTTTTGCAATGACCAGACTCAGCCTGCATTAGACAGTCCAGCCCCTCCCACCCATCCCTAACTCTGGGTGCTCTGGAAGCCCTGACTTCTCTCCAGCTTCCCAGAAGAACTACACCCTCTTCCTCCTTAGGGTCCTTGTACCTGCTTTCCATCACTCAGGCACACCCTCCTACTCTTCCCCTGGCCAAATGCTGTTACATTTTCCTGTCATAGTCCAAGCTGTCTCCTCTTAGGAAATCTCTGACCTAGAATTCTCTGATCATGATGCCTGCTCGTTCCAGTTAAATAACTCACTACTATGTACAGTAGTGTGCTTATGTTTTGGTTGGTGTGTTGGACATCTGTCACTCTTCCATCCTGGTGGAAAGCATGTGGGACAGAGGTGATATCCCTTTTATTCACTAAGGACATTGCATGCCACAAGCTCAGTGCTCAATCAGGACTTGCTAAATAAGTGAATAAATGTTGGAGCAGTGAGACCTGTCAGCAATATCTAAAATAGATTAGAATGTGGAGTAGCAGGGATAAGGAGAAGTGACAGGAAACAGTTGCTGCATTTGAGACAAATGTGTATCAAGATAAGGGGAATGAAATGGGGATGGGAAGGGAGAGGCCAAATTATCACCCTTTTCAGACTCTATTCTTTGCTCCCGGGAAAACTCAAGAGAAAAACGTACAGGGTTTTTCAAGAGAAAAAAACTATAAGGATGAGAGGAAAGCTCTTTTCAAAAATATGTGTACTAAAATCACAGCTTTCCCACAAAATAACAACCAGCTTAAGAATACAGTGGAAAGACTATTCCACTCAAATAGCAAAAACAAAAGAATATACCGAATATAACTATATAAGAAATATATGAGGGACCTTAATAATCATAGCAAGATAATAAAGATGATGTTAATACATCTCTGGGTTATCATATTTTTTAGAGATAAGGTTTAATCTAATTAAAGGTGAATTATAACTGTATTAATCTATACATGTAATGAGTTTTCTTTGAAGTATCCAGTGGGTTTTTGTGAAATTTAATAAACATGATTTTGAAGTTCACCTGGATGAATAAATGTTTGACAATGAAAGCAACTGAGGAAAAGCAATGAGGAGAAAAACTGTCATTCCATCAATTAACAATTTTAAGCTGTAATAATTATACTATTATGATAAACAGCACAAGAATAATCAAAGAAACTAATTGAACCAAATGAAAATTCCAGAAATGGATCTAGGTATTTATAAAAGTTTTTAATATGGTAAATAAGTACTTTAAATCACCAAGATAAGGATGAATTATTCAAAAAATTTTTGTACACCATAAAAATAGTTGACAATTGAAATTAAATATCCACATCATGCCAAAAATCATTTTAAAGAGCTTTAAAGCATATAATAAATATATAACAAACTTAGCAAACTTAGCAATTCACATAATTCATATATTTAGATATAAACTAATATGAAGGAGCAAGTTTTCCTCAAGAAAGAAGGCTTTAGGTCCAAATTTTAAACTCAGTAATAATTTGTAATATATATAAATGAAACCATTAAAATATGAAGGGAAAATATTCATGTGCTCTTTATAGGAAAGTGCTTTCTGTAATACTAAAGGCAGAAATCCCAAGGGAAGAGATCATTATGTATTCAACTATGTAAACACTTCACATTTCCTTGTTAGAAAACCCAAACAAGGTGGCACAGAACTGCCAAAGAAGGGCATTTCCTGCCGTGGTCACCACCGCTCTGACCTTTGCCAGGACGGTTCTGACATACTGTATGTGTACAGTTCCAGGGTGTCATGAACTTGTGTCTCCTTTTTTCTCAAAAGTGTCCTAGTTTGAAGGAGAAATTATATGGTCACTCTAGAGTGTTTCACGAGTAACACAAAAGCAGGAAGGAAGGGAGGAAATTCAATAAAAGAAGTGGGGCAGTTGGAGCCCCCCGGGAGATGACGTCAGTCACAGTCGGGTGCGAGGTTAGGTCATCAGGACCCGGGGGTCCTGAGGCTGGGGGGGGGACTAGTGCCTCCAGTGAAGTGGGGCTCCGGGGAGAGGAGCAGGAGACTCAGCAGAGGGACTGAGGGGGCAGCGTCTCGTCTGTGCCGCTTCACTCCAGGGCTCCAGTTTTGAGTGTTAGCTTTTGTAATTTAGATTCAACAAGAAAAGATTTATTACCTTTAGTGTAATGTTTGTGGTAAATTGATTTAATTGTAACCTTTAAAAGAAAGTCCTGTATCTGAAATCAGGTATCTTTTATGGAGAATTCATGCAAAATTGGAACCTGCTATTAAATTTAACCAAATAACAATTCTTTGAGACAATGGTCATGGATTTTTCTTAAAAGTGTTTTTGTTTATTTGACAAATAACAGTGCATTACAAGATCTCACTGTAGGACTGTGTCTCTGCAGTGGTCTGACAACTGGTCCCATCAACCTCTGCCAGTCTGGCTACCCTCCCCTTTCTCCTAGCAATAAAGGCGCTTTACATAGACAAATACAACATGCATTTTCTGTCACATTCTCGTGCACAAACTCTCTTCCTTCTCTATCAGCCTGTTTCCCAAAATGTTCATTAGACTCAATTTCTTAGAATAGTTCCTTGCTTTCCTACATCTTCATAGACTAATTAATTTAATATTTTTAAAAAGCTATGCAGGCTCATAATCCCAGCTGCTTGGGAAGCTGAGGCAAGAGATTCATAAGTTCAAGGTCACCCCGGGTAACCTAGTAAAGCCCTGTCTCACACTAACATTTTTTAAAAAGGATTGGTGACATATTTCAGTGGTATAATGCTTGCCGAACATCCCCAAGGTCCTGAGTTTAATCCCTAGTACCACAAAAAGAAAAAGAGAAGAAAGAGAGGGAAAGAACCATGCACACAAAGCTTTGAATGCAAGTATTTATAGCCACTTCTTTTATAAATTGCATGAGCTGGAAACAACACAATGTCCATCAATGAATGAGTGCATGGACTTAGCAGTACAGAGGAATTGATATGTGGAACAGTGCAGGTAGGTCTTTAATGCATTATTCTTAGTAAATGAAATCAGATTAAAAGACCCATAAACTGAGTCCACCCAGGTCATATCATGGAAAGAGGAAACTGGAATCAAAATCAGGCCAGTGATGCCAGGAGTTCTGGGTGGAAGAAGAGACTGACTACAAATGGTGGTGAGGAAGCTTTTTGGTAACTGCACATTCTGTGTCTTTATTGTGCAGTGCAGGGATCACATGCAAGGGTGCGCACTCGGCAAGCCCTCTGCTGATGGGCTAACCTTCCAATCTTTAATACTCTCTACTGTGATTGTCATAGAACTGTATATGTCTCTCAGAATGCAACAATCTGCATATCTAGAGAGGATGAAGTTTATTATGTATACATCAGACCTCAATCCACCTGACTATTTAAAACTTTTGGCAGATTGTTTAGCTATACACATGCATAAATAGGAGAAAGCAAAAAAGAAGAGAGAAGAGATTAAGACAAGGGAAGGGAAGGGAAGGGAAAGGAAGGGAAGGGAAGGGAAGGGAAGGGAAGGGAAGGGAAGGGAAGGGAAAGGAAGGGAAGGGAAGGGAAGGGAAGGGAAAGGAAAGGAAAGGAGAGAGGAGGGGGAAGGAAAAGAAAAGACATTTGGAAGAGAGATTTTTTGCTAAGAATCCTTGGTAAAGCAATGTAATTAGTAGTTTACTGTAACAAAAGTGTGGTACTTAATTGCCTAAAATTGCCATGTACATGTGAAGGAGGCCACATTAGAAAAATGAAAGATCACACATAAAATTCGAGAAGCCTCCCAAAATAAAAGTAAATAAAATATATTTAAAATGACGCTTAAGTGTCGTATGGTATCTCCACAAATTACAAGAGCAAAACAAAGGACTGAAAGAAGGAAACAGGGGGATGAATTTTCTGCAAATGAGAAAGGATCCAGGAAACCAAGGCAGAGAGGTGGGTGAAGAAGGGGAAGTAAAAGATTTAAGCTGCATCACGTCATGTGCCTGCACCAAATTCCCACAAAGAATATAAACATCACATATCATAAACACAAACTAAAAACAATAATAAGAATGAAATGGGGAAAGGGGTTTTAAAGTTAGAGGGGAGAAGGTAGGAGAGAGGGGAGGTCAATGAAAAGAAACTGGGATGCATTATGCGCATGTACCTACTCTCTAGGACCAGTGTGACAATCACATACTGCAAACACGCACCAATACAACTTTATTTTTTTTATTTTAAAAGTACAAAAACAAAAAGATATTAACAAACATACACAAAGTAGCATAAGAATAGTACAATCGAATCTGAGTTACAGATAAGGTGACAGGGAATCAACAATGGTCGTTGCATTACATATCGATAACTTCTAAGTGTATATTCAGGAAAACAGATAAAGACATGTAAAATTGATCAGACAATTAATCATCAACTATTCCTTACAATAAAGTGACCTAAGTCAGTAGTACAACTTCTTTTTAAAGTGTGAAAGCAAAAAGAACTACATCATCAACAACAGAAAAAGAAAGAAAAAAAAAACGAAAAGCATTAACAAAGAGACACAAAGTAGTTCAATAACCATATAATCAGAATTGAATTATAGACAAAGCAACAGAAAACCAACAACAGTTGTTGCATTGCATATTGATATCTTCAAAATGTATGCTCCGGAGAACACATATAGACATACAAGATTGATCAAACAACCTGTCATCAACTATTCCATACCATTAAGTGACCTAAGACAATAGTAGAACCATGTTAGCCATCCTGCACATATGTATACACATACATACATTCATACATACATTTTTGCCTCTTTCATTTCTCCTTTCCCACGTCCCATCTGTTCTTTACTTTTGAACAGATTTCCTTCATGTCTCTTAGTTTATGTTCCCACCCTCAGGTTCTTACACCAGTGACACAATACATTGCCTGCACATGTACCTCTGATTTATTTCACTTATGAGTATGGTGTCCAATTGTGACCATTTGCCTACAAAGGCCCCAAATCTATCCCCCTTTATAGCTGAATAATATTCATCTCACCCCAGTAAGAATGGCCAGTATGAAAAAATCATCCAATAACAAATGCTGGCGAGGCTGTGGAGAAACAGGGACTCTATTACACTGCTGGTGGGGATGCAGACTGGTGCAACCACTGTGGAGAGCAGTTTGGAGATTCACCAATACAACTTTAAAGAGCAGAAGTCACATCACTGCAGAGCAACACATGAGAGTGATGCCTCCTCTCCGGCCCATCACACAGCTCTGCTGTGAACCCCTTCCGAGAGGGGAGGTTTGATCCCTTCAGCACAACTGTCTGAGTAAATAGGCCTATTTAGAATGCCCCTGCCTAAATCTGAAAAACAAACAGGTGGCAGACATTAACCCTGTTCTCAGCCCTGGTCCTGCAAAAACATTATCCAGCTCAGTTCATGGTCACCAGAAAGGAGGGAGTGGCTGTGTGCCTGCTCTTTAGAGAGGGTGAGCAAAATTAATAGAAAGGGTTACAGCAGAAAGCCACACAGTATTCAATTTATTTTTCAGTCAGGAGGAAGAGTCACACTTGAAAAACACTGGGTCACTAGTATTCATGGATCCAAAGACAGCACAGAAAATACTAGTATTGCAGCAAATAAAGACAACTTAGGTGGCAGAAGGGAGCTGGCTACGTGATGGGAAGAGCTGACTCCTGCAAGGCCAAGTGTTTCCCAGCCCCACTTCCCAGCCCATCCCGCACCTCTTTTCAGCGCTCACATTAGTGTTCTGGCTTCTTGCCCAAGAACTTGAAAATGAAAGGATGAAAAGTGAGTTTAATGTCCTTTGCTAGGCATAAGTCCTCTTTCTTCCTTAACATGGGCTCAGGAGTGCAATTGGGGATTAAAGAGTAAGAATTCAGCCTTTTCAGGAAGAATGATTTGAGGGCAGCACCCTCAGGAGTTAGTGGGAGCCATAAGAATATGGGGTGTTTTTTGGTCTCTGAGGTCTGTTCCCAAGAGTTTGGCCACGCTGCTTTCACATATGGGGAAGCACAGGTGGAATTTTCTTTCCAATTTTAACATCCTCTGCTTAAGCCATATGCTGTTGTTTCCCAGTCACTTCTGTCCAAATATATGTTCCTAATGAGGCATTATAGTTCTACCAAGTCAAGAAATTTTTCCTCAAAAGTGATATTTTGTTTTTTAAAACTAGCAGTTGTAATAAACCCTATCAGTTTGTGGACAGTAACTTTACCATATTTTTAAATAGTCAGCGATATCCCTCAATACTGACTAGAATTTATTTGTGTTCCACAAATGCATTTTGGAATCTAGTTCCCCATAGAATTTACTGTATGTGATATGTTTCCAGGCTGGTCCATACAACTGTACTGAATTAAAAGGGAACAAAAGACTATTAATAATGTTTAACTGATCAAAGACCCCCCCAAAAAAATCCCTGAAGGTTTTAGAAGTTATTGAGATAAGACGACAATACAAGAGGAGAAACAAAGGCTGGTAGATTAGAGAAAAAAAATACACATCAAAACAAGCAAAACACTAAAGAATCATTTATTTTAAATGTGAGAAAAAGTGGGTACCTGGGAGAAAATGTGGGAAAATTGAACAAAAAGGCTTTAGGAGGGGTAACATGGAGATTCGGAGCAGAATTTCCAGTGACTTTCAGGGCTTGGGAAATTAATGGCACTGTGGTTTGTAAATTACATTCCTATCAAAATGAACAGACTTTTTTTCTTGGAGCTGCCTGTCACTAAGGGGATCACAAATGCAAAATCTGTAGGGGAAACTGCAGCAAAGGAGATCTTCCTGAGGCAAAAGGAAATTCCGGACCTCTTATGATCTTTTCTCATTACATGCAAACCAATATCCTTTTGGGTTCTCTTTATGAATTTCCACAGATGACTTTTTTCTCACCCATACATACAGACCCCTATTAATTATAATCTGATAACTCTCAAATTAGATCCCCAATTCACACCACCTTTCTTAACGTCAGACCTACCTTATGCCTCGCATGGACTGGTCTCACAGATGCACCAACTAATGTTTGTCCAACACATGCACTCCTTCCAGAATTTCTTCCCAATCCCATCTCTCCTGGAAGATAAAGGAAAGCAAGCCCTCCTGTTCTTCTCACCTTCGTGGATAGCCAGATGTACTAGGATCCACTTTGAGTTCTCCTGAAGCCCACACAGAATCAGCCCTACAGAATCAGTCCTCAAATCTCCCTATCAAATGTCTCCGCCTGGCTTCCTCCTTTCCACTCCTGGCGCTACTGCAGCAGTTCAGTTAGCATGATGACCAGTCTTCCTGCCCGCCCCCGTCAGTTCACTTTCTAGGTTGCCCGCACATTGTTCCTCTGTTCAGAACCTTTCTGGGGCTCTCCCTAGCTTACCGCTGGTCTGCCCAAAGCGAGCCTGTGTCTCTAAATCAGCGCATGGACCATCGCGAAGGCTGGAAGACTGTGCTTGCTCAAGAGCTGATTCCTGGGCCTTGCTCTGGAGCAGGCGTCTCATTCATTCGGAGAAGGGGAATAGGTAACGCTCAGAAATTTGCAACTTAAAACAAGTTTAAGTGTTTTCTTAATCCACTTATGTCTGAAAATCACTACCTGACAAGATAAAGACCACGCCCTTGCGTGGGTGTCCGGTCTTCCTCCTGCTCCAGCCTGGTTACTCTGGGGCCTCTGCCTCCACCGCAGCGCTTCTCACTCTTCTGACTTGTTTCCTGGATTTTTTTCAAGTATCTTTGTCCTGCCCAGAATGTCCCTCTGGTCTCTGTCTCCTTAGTGGATGGGATTCACTTTTCAACTCCAGCAGAGACTGGCAAACTGAGGTATAAGAAAATAATTATTTGTCTGCCAAGTTCTCAGAGTGCTCATGACAGTTCTTAGGGTGCATTTTAATAGCCATTTTCTATGTCTCCTTTGGTTACCATTAAAGAATCACCAGAAATCCTCAACTCCATGATCTTTATTTAAGAGTAGAGGGGCTGGGGGTATAGCTCAGTGGCATAAGCGCTTGCCTGGCAAGCGCAAGGTCCTGAGTTCGATCCCTGGTACCGGAAAAAAAAAAAAAAAAAGAAAAATATTTAAGAGTAGAATTAACTATCCCCCTAGAAAACAAGACATAAACAGAAGCTGACATCTGCCTCCACTGACATTTACAATGGGACCATAGCTGAGCTATGTGGAAAGGGTTTTTTTTTTTTATTTTTTTCATGACTTTGTCAAAGAAAAATCCCTGAAAAGCAAGGGTAATCATTGTTATTTGTTCTAAAACCCAAATGTATATTTTC
Organism: Dinomys branickii; assembly: GCA_004027595.1. Lineage (NCBI taxonomy): Eukaryota > Metazoa > Chordata > Mammalia > Rodentia > Dinomyidae > Dinomys > Dinomys branickii. Next base: position 40,774 of record PVLD010003116.1, read on the forward strand.
TATCCTTTTTATTTACAATATAAAGTGCTTTTCTTAGTAAATCAACAAATATGAGTATTCATGTCACCAAGTGCTGATGATTAAAAATAATTACTTTAATGGGAGCTGGCCCAGTGCCAAACGTGATCAAGTTTTGCATTTCAAGCATGATCACGGATAATTTACATCTCCTTCTGCACCAATATCCCACTACTCTTAATGGATTCTATTTCAGTTTTTATGAATTAATAGAAATTTAGTACCTAATTCTCTATGTTATAGTCCACCATTTGCTTTTAGAACCCGTAGAATTACACACACACACACACACACACACTTTTTAAACCAGAATAGCTCAACATCTCATAATTCTTCAAGTAACTTACTTTAAAGTATTTCAGTGTCTGCTTTTCATGAGTCCTGAGAGCACAGAATGGAAGAGACCAGTGGGAACTGGTGTCATGCCACCTGGGCGCACTCATATTTTCTGCAGAGGGCCTTTGTACCAAACTGGTGCAAACCTCCTTCACAAGCAAAGCGTCAGACCCCTCAGAATCCTTAGCTACAGCCTCAGGGCCTGGCGCCTTCACTGCAGACGGTACTGTTCAGTGTGAGAGAAGGTAGGGCCACCTCGCTTCCTCTCTTCTTTTGAGGTTTCATATATCATGAAGATATGTCAAAACAGGTTTACAAAGCACCGTAGCAGATTTTTTAATGTTTACAGTTAACAAATTAACACCTTTAAGAAAAAAATGCAATAGAACTGTACTTTCAGAAGATAATTATAGGATATAAACAAAATATATGTTAATACCTGGTACCCTAAGGCAGAATGGGCCAGTAAATAACCCAGTTTCCATTTGTATACTTTTTTTTAATCCTATATGTGCATCACTATGACAATATGTGCACATGATTGTATATGGTAGTCATTTGAATATAATATCAAAAGTAAAAATGGGACATCGCCAAATGAATACAAGGGCTGGTCACTCTGCTTATATTTATATAAATACCCTTAGTATTTTCCTTTTTTTGTAAGACCAGGGCAGATAAAGGGAGCCATTCTTAGGGAATTTGTTCAAAAATTGTAGCTATAGTAAGCAAAGAAGACCCAGAAATTATGCCATATCTTGGGTCTAGAGGAGAGCCTATTGGTGCTAGAGAAGAGAAACGAAAAAGTTAATGAAGTTATTCCAGTCATATATAAGTGCAGGGTAGCTCATTACAAACTTTCCTTAAATATCCTGAGCAGCACTGGCCAGTGCTCATTACGAGACACAGACTTACTGACTCATTCTTATGTGTCACTTGCGCTAGTCTCTGACCGTGGGGAAATATCACTGTAACTTGGCCAGTGCCTCCATTCCTGGTGTCTTCTTCAACAGTGCTTCTGAAAGCTCAGGGTAACTTTGGAGAGAACTTTGGAGAATGGTACCATTTTTCTGAAAGAGGTGCCTGGGATTAAAGATGTGAGACAGGCGCACAGTTTATAGTAGGGTTGCAAGAAAAGATTACAGTTGTTTCACATGCTTTGGTAAGGAAACAAATGCATATCGGATTACTGCATTAGCCACCAAGGAATGAAACTCTTTTATGTAATTATGAAAAAGATACTTTATTTCCCAAGGACCAGTGTTCCACTTTGGCCTAGAATGTATCTCTTATAATTAAGTGACTTTGGACAGCAACACTGCTTATTCCCCAGCCCAAGTAAATTACAGGGTTTGGAGACAGTTTTCCAGTTGGCATCGAGATATAAGAAAAGGCCCTTAGGCACTTGTGATAAAAGGAGAGGTGTGGCACACCAAAGCCACTTGTTTCTCCTCCTATCAAGTCACCTAGACTTTCTTTGGCGACTCTAAGGAAAAGTCACAGCACATACACACAGAATCAAGGGGAGAAAGAGAGGAGAGGAGAGTGAAGAGGAGGGAAAGGGAGGGGAGGGAAGGGGAGGGAAAGGGCCTGAGAGGGGAAGGAAGGAAAGGAGAAAGAAAAGAAAGAAAGGGAAACAATTGGGAGATATGGGGTGGGAGGTGACCACAGCTATATATACCTTCTGACTGATTTTGCTGTGAATGCTCAGACTATCCCTTGTCAAGACCTAAGGATATGCAAGACACATCTATAAAGATATCCTAAAAAAAATGTCTTTTGCAATAACTGAACTTATAAATAAAGGAATATTTATTTATATTCCAACTCAAACAATTTAGCATCTACAATGCTATGGGCATCATCCTTGCCATCAAAGATAAACTATTTAAAAGACACAGTCACTCTTTTCAAAGAGATGGCAATGGAATGGGGAAATAGACACTAAAATAGACCATTAGCATGTAATGTGGGAAGTGTTTGAAGTTCATTTACCTGATGTGCGGGAGGAGTGGTCCAGCAGAGGCAAACTGGGTGACCTTTGCTGGGGGAGAATTTGAGATCCTGTTGGGTGAAGAGCCTAACTGATTGATGCGTGAGGACACATCATACAAGTGTACCCTGTGCTCATGAAGCGGAATCAGTCCCCGAGAAGAGCAGGCTCTGTAGGACTGAAGGAACACTGGAGGGTGTGTCATCGAGTGCAAGCCAGTGACAACTGCCCAGTGCTGCTCTCTCAGCAGAGACCCCTGTACTATTTCTTCATAATAAGGAGAATAGCTAAAGTGAATTGAATTTCTGGTGTAGCAATTTAAATTTATTATCCTCTTTAATCTTTTTAATAATGCTTGCAGGTAGGCACACAACAATACATCCCTTTTAGATTAAGCCAAGTGAAGTCTGCTTACGGGTCCAGGACCTTGGAGCTGGGAAGTCATGGAGCCAGGATTTGAACACATGTACTCAAACACCTAAACATGCCAGCTCCCCCCTTTCTTTGTGACCCATTCTGCCTGCTCCATGACTTAGCCCGTATCCCCAGTGATTTTTCCGCTATTTTCTAAAGCTGTAAGACAGAAACAGACTCAGCATCCATGCCTCAGGGATAGATTAGATGACCATTTCTCTTGTATGTGCACCGAGGTGGGCTGATTGAGGCTCTTGAGTTCACTACTGCCTTAGAAGACAGAGGAGAAAGTGACTGCGGAGACTTAATGGTACATGTGCAATAATTCTGTTCTTCGTCTTCTGTCCTCCTCTTCCACAATCCCTGAAAGAGAGTGGCTTTACATCTTTAGCAGTGGAAGTGGATGAGCCTCAGTGAGACTCCTTCTTAGGTCCAGTTCTGCTCCCCTGACCCAGCTGAATCCACTGGCCTGCACCCTCCTCCTAATTTTTTTTTTTTTTTTTTTTTTGCGGTACTGGGGATCGAACTCAGGACCCTACGCTTGCTAGGCAAGCGCTTATTCCACTGAGCTATATCCCCAGCCCCCTCCTCCTAATTTTTAATTTTACTTTTGAGGCAGGATCTCACTAGCCTGCTTAGACTGATCTTGAACTTGGCATCTTTCTGCCTCAGGTAGAGTAAGGCCTTCAGTGGCCCGTGAGCTCTGCCTACTACAGAGCACCTTTCCTTGACTTTTTAATTTCTTTGGTTAAATGACTGATTTCTCCAGAAACTTCTTATTTCTACCCCTTGTGTCAAAGTCTGATTGCCTCAAACTTGGTTGCTGCTTGCTCATCCAAAATGCAGTTTACAAGACTATTTGGGGAACAGAAAGAAACAAAGAAACAAAATCATAAACTCATTTTGCCAGAAAGCCTATTCCTAATATGCAATGCTGCATTACAGCTGGATTGTGAGAGACCTGGAACCCATTATTCAAGTCTGTGACTTATGTAGGTCAATGTAAATAGCCCCTGGTATAGAAAGGTTAACATTTATGATGGGTGAGGCATTCAATCAAGAGGGTGGTTCAACATGCACTGCTGCAGTTCAAACCAATTTTTGACTGAGACGAAGTGCAAAGATCGGGGTAGCAACTGAACATTTTTTCCTCTTTAGTGTAGAAGAACTCAGAAGGATCACTGAGACATCTTAGCCATGTCAGTTTTACCAATTTTAATAAAATTTCCACATTGTTTTGGATACTTTGTAACCATGAAAATCTTCTTTGTTGCTTTGGTTATCGCATCTGTTCTTAAAATCTTTTGCAGTCAATCCTCTCACATAACACAAAAACCAATACAAGTGAACAGACTGAAGTAGGAAGATAATAAATGTGCGTGGTTTCCCCCACTGAATCTTGCATGCCTTTGTCCCCTTGTATAAATATAACCATAGTTTTATCACAGGGACAAAAGTTTATAAGGCCGTATCAGGTATCATGTTTCAGAAATGTTGTGCCTTTTTCTTTATTCTTGCTTTTCTGTTTTAATGAAATGCAAAAAGAGACCACTTTCACTGTAACCTTCTGTGTAAGACTCTGCTATTGACATCTGAGGATTAAGTTTTAATTGAATTAAGATTTTAAATGGCCTATTATCTATGATCCCTGTATAATGATCACTAAGACACCCTAGAGTAGACATATTTATGAAACAGATAAATATGTTGAAAAGACAGCTAGGAGCTCCATCTAGTTCATTTGCACTTGCCAAAGTTGACACACACAGTTTATCCCGGATGGAAAGGGAGCATGAACTACGTCCATATCAAGCCACGGCCTGCCCTACAGACGGTGTCTCCCTGGGCTGAAAATCAGATATGTCTTATGCCCAGACGTGATATTTTGATAACAGCGGATGGGCTTTTTGCTCACACTCATCATATTTTCTATGCTTTATTCTGGATTCCCTTGACAGCAAGGTTCGTGGGGATTCTCCTCTCTATCACATCTTGGACGAAGTAAGTACACAAATGCGTAATCTCTTAACACAGAGAGTAAGGAGATAACCCATGACTTAACCAGACCCAGTCAAACTCCTGAGGGAGACATAAGAACAGAACCCAGAAAACATATGAAAAATTATAATAATTTGTCACAATGATCATAAACAATGAGAAATAAAACCTACTAGGTTTGCCATACAAGTGACTCCCACATGTCATTCTGTAGATTTTTTTTTCTTAGATCTTGTCTCAACTGTTTTGCCCTGGGAACATGGCAAAGAGAATTCTATCCTGGGCTGATCAGTCTAAATTTAAATGTTTTCAAAAGTGATTTAATAACTTGTATTTAACAGCTTCTAGGTGATGCTGCACAAGGATAGACTGCTGTTTCAGAGAGAGCAAAGGACAGGCCATGGCTGCAGTGCTGTCTGCTTTCACTAGAACAACACCTCGTCCATGTGTGTCCCCCTGCCTGGCCCCTGGCCAGCCCGTTTCACAGCTCAGGACTTACCTAGACTGGACTAAACTGAATCTAGCATGTACAGAAAAGCCCTGTCAGCAAGAAGCCAGTAAGCAAACCTCTTGTGGACACAGATTGAAATGGAAATAACTCCCCCACCGCTCCCCAACAATATGTCCCCATTTACTGAGGACACCAGAGACAGAGGCTAAGCGAGTGTGGATGAAGAGGTCAGAGAAAAGTTCTGCCTCTCAGTTTTGGTGTGGGTTTTGGTTGACGTTGCCCCGACAGCTACAGCTGAATTGTTCTTTGCCATCACTCATCCCCTTACTACCACATTTACTCTGACCCAAGGGTCTCATATTTCACCGTAACCTAAATGAGTCATGCAGGAGGTAAAATTTGGACTATGAAAATGGCACTTTGCAACAGAATCTCCTGTAAGTGAAACCAACAAAAAGTTTTCCTTTTTCCTTCCGAGGTGAGCATGAAGAAAAGGGTAGTAGAGATAGAGATGTTCTCAATGGGAACGTACTGCAGAGAAACCACCAGTGATCTAGGAAAAATTAACATTTGTGCTCACTGTCAGAGATCTGAATGTTTGGTAGGAAGACTGGCAAAAGGACCAGATAAGTCAATTTACTCCTGGGTGGTGAAATAGTGTGCAGATGTCAGAGAAAGACAGTATTTAATTTTCTTTTGTCCTCTCTCCTTTTTTGGAGGAAGGATATCCACTCTCTAAAATGATCTGTTCATCAATGTATTGGGTTTTTTGTACCGGGAATCGAACGCAGGACCTCGTGCCTGCTAGGCAGGTGCTTGTGCCACTGAGCTATATCCCCAGCCCCATCAGTTTTCTTAGAAAAACATTTCTCCTATCTTCCCTTGGGCAGCACCACCCTTGCTGGGCATGTGGTTCTGAATTGCTCTCTGCTGCCCCCAGAAGTGCTGTCAAGGACTGTTTAGTTGACTACAGAGTCCATGTCTCGCAGCTAAGAGCCAGGGCAGGACAATTAGCACATGTTTCACTCAACAGAAACAACTGAAGCCAGTATAAGGCAACCTCAAGATTGCTGAATCAGAGCACTCTGCTTCCAACCTGGATTCGCCTCCCTGGTCTCTACCTGGAAAATTCCCTCTGTCATCAAAACCAGCTCAGCCTCCTACTTCCCTGCGAGTCCTCTCCAGACTCTTTCGGTTGAAGCCGGTACCACCTTTCCCTGTGACAGCAATTCTCTCCTCCTCTTGCACTGTTTACTTGTACACCTTCTCCAGCCAAGTGGTGCACCTTTGTAGAAAGAAAAGAGATCCTGTCTTATCTACCTTTATGCTCTGCAGACCTGGAATTATGACACTGTTAAACAATGAAAGACAGCGATTCTAACACTCAGATCTCATCTTTGCCTTGCAGCAACCATTATTCTAAGTGGGTGATATATGTTTGCTCATTATTCTTCATGATGATCCTATGATGCAGCTTCTATGGTTCCGCTGATTTGATAAATGACAAAACAGAGACCTAGAATTGTCACACGCCCTTTAAAGTTCACGTGACGCGGACACACACAGCTTCTGAGTGTTGGAACCCTTGGTAGACAAGTACACAATGCTGGTTCCATTTCTTTCTCCTCTGGCCGCATATTAGGGAGTCGACCGATGATTTCTAATGCAGAGTAAATGAAGAGACTGAGAAAGGAACCTGAAACATGCCACGGAACAATGGTTGGGACCTAAACTCTGTATATGACATAGAGGTTACACCTTGTCTTTGAACTCTTGGCTCAGAGATTTATTTCTTGATTAATGCATTTCTTAATATGAGTAGTCTTGGGAAAATATTAAAACAAATACCACTTAGTTATGTATTAGTGTATAGGTAGTAGCATACAAGGTGGGTACACATATTAGGTGTATATGGATATTATTTAAAAATTTAGAACATAGGGCTGCAATCAGTATGGAGCACAGTAATCACAAGAGTAAAAGTCATCTAGATCAAACACCAGTCTCGTAGTGTAGTGAGTCTCCTCTATAAGACAGTAATCATCCACATTTGGGTTAAACTCCTGCAATGATGGAAAACTCACTGCTTTCTAGAGCAAACTAATCCTTCCTAAAATGGTTCTGTTGTTGAGCTTCCTTACACTGAGCTGCAGTGTAGCTATAACCCTCGTATTAGTCTGCTAACTTCTAGGGGTGTCCGCCCCTATTCTAGTAACAGGCAAAATGCCGGGTAGAAGATCTCTTTAACTCCCTTTCATCTATGTATGTACATACTACTGCACATGAACTCCTTGATTACAAAGGAACTGATCTTTAGATTTTACTTGTTCTCTCCACATCTTATTGCTTGACATTGCTCCAGCTTTCTCAAGTTAGGAGAGGAAGATGAAATGTCTAAATGGAGAATAAACATGATGATAGGATCTGCAAGTCACTTAGAACAGTGCTGCTCAAAATTTTAAATTTAATGTGCACATGATTCTCCTAAAGATCATGTTAAAATGTAAATTCTGACTCATGTGTTCTAGATAGAGCCTGAGATTCTAAATTTCTATTAGGTCCTAGTTAATGGTTATAAAGCTGGTGCAGGGGCCAAACTCTGATTAGCAAAAACTAAAACTTCTTTAAAGCATGAGACTGTTCATTTGCAGTAATTCTCCCACTTTGGGCTTGTTTCATCAAATTAGCAACCTTGCTTGTTGAAGAACTATAGTCAGTCTGCTTACCCGACAGCAGGATTTCTCAAACCTTAATGCCTACAAAGAATCGTGTAGGAAGTTATTTAAACATTCAGATGCCTAATCCTTTCTGGATACACTGATTTTGTAGGTCCAAGGTAGAGCTCAGAGATGTGACTTTTTCCAAACAAATGGGTCTCCACATATGATTTTGATGCGGATGGCCTTTGGCTCAGACTTGGGAACCACTTCCTGGAATGAGTAAGTTAAGTGGAAACACCGGTTTTCTACACAGCTCATCATTCTTAATCATCAGAGCGAAGGATGTCAACTAAATGGTGACCATATTTTGTAGGAGTTGATAATGCAGGTCCAGAGTCACACTGTTCAGTCAAACTATTCTCTGACAGATACAAGGACATTCCCCAAGAATGCCTTCCTGACCAGAGAATCCAGGCCATATGCTTTCTTCTTGCAGAAAAACTTCAACAAATAATAATGTTCAGAGCGAGTGATGTAGTGGACATATGGATACCATTTATCATCAAATTAGCTGAGCCATGGTGCCACTTATTTGGGTTCTGCCTCTTAACAAATGGCATCTTCATGAAATGAGATGATGCATTACGGCCCAGGCCAAATTAGCAGTGCTCTTGTTTTCAACTGGATGGTTAGAAAATCACCTAGTTCTTGTAGGGCCTAAGCCAGACCCAGAGACTGTGAACCCACAGCTCTCTTTTTCCAATATATTTTCTTCTCAGTGAAGGTAAAGCAAACATGTAAATGAGGTCAGGATTCTTAACTAATTTGTGTAAATAAAGTGTCCAGAAGTTACAGTGAGGGTCAGGAGGAACAGGAAAGCAAGTGTTGGTAAGAGATGTACTCCCTGCATCACTAAGCTGAGACCAAGAAAATTTCCATGTTGATTTCTTGAGATGTTCTGGGAGAGATGGGTAGAATTTCTGCCATTAATATTTTTAGAAAACCAAAAATTCTATTTGATTACTGCTCAAACAATCAAAATGCCATAGAACATCAGCACGCAGTAAGTAAAGGGAATATGTGCAATGTAAATCTCTTATTCTTATATCCTGAGTGTCTTACCAGAGCCTGTGACTCATTTGCACAGGATCATATAATTATTCCTAAGTGACGTCATTGCATTGAAAGCTTGCTAAGGTAGTGGTAAGATGATGACATCTCAGCTGCCTATAGGGGAAACATGCAGGAAGCACATTTTAAACATGGGCTCCGTGTGTGTCTGTGTGTTTGTGCCGACTACATGTGGAACAACATGACTTTTGCGTCAGGATGTCTGGCAATGTCCCAATAATATCAGAAAATAAAATGGCTCAGAAAATGATGCCAAATGTAGGTATATACATCAAGACCCTTGCTAAATGATACACACACACACATACAACAGCAGAGTTTGTACCTTCTCCACACTCAGGTCCTCACAGACTGATTGGATTGGTGGTAGAGGATCAAAGAGGCTTTGGGGATAGCTGTTCTCTGTCCTTTCCAAAGCAGGCAAACATTCAGTGTTGCATAGAGACCTAACAACATACAGTGACATGGAAACCCTTGTAATAAGACACAGACGTAAATAACCAGAAAACATGCCCAGCTTTGCCCCCTTGATTAGTAGCTGTAGCTTCATCTTTTTTTAAAACACATTAACTAATATTCTTGGGTCATATAAGAATCAAAGGGACTTTTTAAGAAGGGATTTCCAATTCATTGACTTTCTGGGACCATATAGACTAACCTTACAGGTAAGATCATTATACACTGAGGCTAAGTGTGCTGCTCAAAAGTCACACACAGTTAGCTGACTGTAAAACCAGAAAATTGACAATAAGACTTCAGCTTCATACTTTCTATATTGGCTCTTACTTCTTCTAAGTACAGAAACAGGCAGGGTTTATGTTACCCTAGTTACTTAACTTGCTTTCTGTATCAGAACCTGCTTGGAGATGACACATTTATTTGGATGATGGTACTACCAACTCATATCTCTCACATCTTCAGTCCTTATCCTGGAAGAATTAATTAATTCTAAACGGGCAGAATACATTTTTTACCACATTTACTGAATGACTCTTGTCCATCAGTCATTGTCTCAGACATTCAGTACATTTTTACATCAGGGCATTCTTTTTGAATGACAGCTTATTTTTAAAAATATAAAATATAATTTAAATATTCAATTTTTAGACAAACTCATAGTCAGAGAAGCTCCTACCAGTGACATCACCATGATGATCAGCCTTAATGCTCACAGTCTACATCCACATCAAAATTCAACTTTACTTTTAAAAGCTCAGCTTCCCACAAGAGCCAATTAAAAATGGTAATAAATACTACAAGGTCAGTACTTACATAAAGAGCTTAGACTCTACTTTTCTTCAAATGTAGTCTTTCTGATTTGATCATTACCAACGGCTACAACTGTGGCTAACACCAACAATCACAGGTTGTATGACACTTCCTGATTCTTTTCTTTCTAGTGCTCCTGGTTGTTATCCGCTGGTACTGGCTGCCTCACAACACAGCATGCACCGTATTCTCCTCACTAGTGATGTGTAAACACAGAGCTGTAAGATACAAAATGAATTAATGCAGTTCCTCTTTCTTTCAGCTCAGAGGAAGCATCACGGGATGGAACTGGAGTAAAAGAAGATCTCTGCAGTCTGCCTCATACTTCTAAAATTCATCCAGCTTGTTCTCAACTAACTGGAGGCTCTTTGACTTCCCTGGTCATTTTCCTGGGGCTTCCCATTGGCTCAGGGCATGTACTCCTTCAATCTGAGCAAAATAGAATTGCACAAAGAGGCACGACTGAGGTCAAGGTTGTGGCTTCCTTGTTCACTCATTAGCCTCGTGCTCCTTGTGTGTGTGTGTGTGTGTGTGTGTGTGTGTTCAGGGAATGTTTTGGCCAGTTGTTTGAAGCAAAAGAGAAGGAGATTTGAGCTTATTCTTTGTTGACATTTGATAATACTCCTTTGGCCAGACTTGCATGGCTGTTAATGCAGCCTAAAAGACTCTTTCTCCAATGAGATGATGTCTTTTACCACATCTGAATCAGATGCACTATGTGAAGATGTCCTTGTGCGCCTCTGTGTTGGCTGATTAGAAAATCCACAACCATCATGACAAAACTCACTTTCCCTATGGATATAAAGAAAAATAACATAAGAATTGGGTTTGAAACCCAAAAAGTATAATATTTAAGCTATTTAGAATTTGTACCTACATGTAGTACTATTGTATACATTCACGTGTGCTTGCAATTCTCAAAATACATGCTCATCTCTCTGGAAATGTTGCGTTAATTTTCACTTGTCTGTGGACAACAGATTGTTCTCAGCATCTCCAAGCAGGCTCTGATACAGAAAGCAAGGTGCAGAAACGGGGGGAAATGTGGTGAGGGGCCAAGCAGGTCTGATGTGTGCTAGCTTGGCTGGCAATGGAGCTGTATCCTAATGAGATCTCAGAGCTGCTTCTACTTTGCCTCTTTGGGGTGCTTCATCTCACGAGCTCTGTGGCCCAAAAGAAGATGGCCTTGACACTCATCTGCTTGGCTCAAAAATGTAAATCCAAAAGATTCTTCAGTGCCTCGGATGTGGGAGTCTGCCTTTTGGTTTTTTTCCTTTGATGCCAAGAGTGGTAAAAGGAATGGTCTAAAAACTCAGGATTCTTTGAGAGACTCACCTACTCAGGTTGGGACAAGCAGTGTGTGAAACACTTCATCTGCCCCCCCGAAGCACCATCTCCACCCTTAGCAGAGGCCTCAGGATGGCTTTGGGTGCGCAACTTTGACTTATTTCAATTCTGGTCTTGACTCCTGCTTTGCCTGCAGAGTATAGATGAGGCAATTATATTGTACCTGCTGTGATGAGCCAGTGCCCTGGAGAACATTTCCTAAGCCAACCCCACCCTCACTGAGCATGAGTTTAACCCTACAACATTCCTTGAAGAAGCCCTGTCTAGAACAAACACTCCAGGGACAAAGGGTTCTAATCATGGATGGAAGGCCACGTGCACAAAAGGAACAGGATGTAGCAGTTACCCCTCTGCTCTCTTATTGCAAAACAGAGACATCCAGTGCCTTTTAAAAATGAGCACATATTCCCAATACCTCCCTTCCTGTCCCAGCCCCTTGTGCATTTGTTCTCTCTTCTTTTATATACATATACACCCACCACTATAACCACTACCTGCAGCGCTATGTAGTATAGCCCAAGCAGACCCAGATCTGAATGCCCTGTGCCATTTGAGAGTTGAACATGTTATTTAACTTAGTATACCTCAATTTCCTCAGATGTTAAGGGCAAACTCCCTTAGAGGGGAGGATGGAGAGATTAAGGGAGGAGACAGAGTGTCCACTGCCTGGTGTTCAGGAAAAGCCAATTTCTCCTCCCTTCACTCCAGTTTCATCTGTCTTGGAGCCAACCCTAGGAGGCACCTTTGTTTCAAAGATCTGCCCATGGAGGATGGCCCCTTCCTCGGCTCTGGATGCAGTGCACTGTTTTGTACTATGATCGTTCTCCTCTTCCTCTTAATCACCTGTTCCTGTTCTGACAGCCACGTTCTTAGGATATCTCCTGCTTTCTAACCTCACTTTCTCCTGCTTCACTTTCAAAACAGCAGCATGAGAACAGCATTCATCTGGAAGCCTTCACCACAGCAGACAGTTTTCACTCTGGATCTCCAGGTAGTCATCTTCCTGTAGACTTCACAGATTAAAACTGAGTGCCACAAAGCAGCCTCCAGCAATGATCAGCTGCGTCCCTCTTTGGGGTCCAGGGTCTGTGTTCCCTGTATGAAGATCCCTTTGACTTTGACAAATTGGAATAACACCTATTTCAAATATATTATTTGATGAAAGCAGATGTCAGCAGATACTGCCTATGTAATTGATATTTGATTTATTCAAGATTTATGCATGCTGTGCCTTAGATTTATTAATGATAATCCCCGGCTCTTGTGTTTAATATAGTGGAACCAAAACATAATTTGCTGGGATCAGTCAGAAATGCATCAAAGTGATTAACTCTACATGCAAACCATTACCCAGTCACATCCCTACTGTGCACAGTGCAAAAGGAGGCAATAATACAGTAATTGGCCTCACTTATGCAAGTTAGAATATTTTGCCATGATTGCTAGTAAAATATGATCCATTTTATCTCTGATCCTGCCCCTCCGCATCCCTTGTCATCCTTTGATGTTTCTTTGTTTGTCAGGATTCTCCTGAAATTGGCAGGCACACACATGTGTGCCCCCCCCACCATCCCACCCCAATTATATACTAAGGAGGGTAAGAAATCTGTCTAAAAAAGACAAGGAGGGTAACTGTCCCTTCAGAAGGCTGCCTGGTTGGTAGTATTGCCTCTGCTATAAATGAAGGCTCAGCTTTCTGTCCCAGCTTTGGCCTGTCCAGCCAAGGGAAGTCATACTAGCATACTTCCCATCCATGCCCATCACTGATTGCAATATCCAGACAAGCTGGAAAATGACTGCCACCTTGGAGTGGGCAATCAGAGCTATGCAAACCATCGCTAAGATCAATCTTGGAGAACATTTTTGTCCTTTAATTACTTTCATTAACATAGGACACTTAGAATAACTTTTTATACATGTCTTTAAGCACTTTTCTATATGCATTGCAGTGTGCATTTATTCTTTTATGTTTGTTTATTGTTTAGATTTAGATCATTAAAACTTGATTGGTTTGACAGTCTTTTATTATAAGACTACATACTTCTTCTTTTAAAACAAATTTTTATTATGAATTGATGGCATTTTTATTTCAATATTTGCAAGTAAAAATATGCATATATGGCCAAATATTCAGAGCCTACAAAACGTGTAAAGTGAAAGATAGAAGCCTATCTTCTCTACCTTTTCCTCTATTTCTAGTTCTTCTCCATGGTATAATTATTGTAACACCTTCTTGGGTAATTTCGCTGAAACGGTAAACAGTATACCTACATTTTTCATGTGGCGCTGTGTTCTAGAGATACTTTCATGTTTGTCAATAGGAGCTGCTTGATGTTTTCTCATTAAAATCTGTGATCATTTTTAATTATTTAAAATGTTGCCCAGCCAGGTAGGGTCCACATGGCTTTTTAATCCCAGCACTTGGGAGGCTAAGTGAGTGATCACAGTGAGTTTGAGGGCAAAATGGGCTACATAGTGAGTTCAAAGCCAGCCTGAACTATATTGTGAGACCCTGTCTCCAAAGAACCAAAGGAAAAAAATGTGGTGCCTGGCCTGGCAGTGCTATGCATTGAGTTTTGTACTTAAAAGTTGTTTAAAAATTCTTCTATCTAGGCTGAGAATTGAGGTCACAATTTAGAATGAAGTAGCATCTTGTGAGGATTTGCAGCAAGACAGAAACACATATACTTCCCACATTTTACACCAAAGCTGCATTAATGGCCCTTGATGTCTCAGATTCCTGGTATGTGCCCGCTGTCTCCAGGGCATTGTAGACTGTGTGAGTACATCAGCATGACATCTTGATGGGTGAGGGCAATTTTAATTCCCATGGTTATTGCCAGGTTTGTATTAGGGATTTTAGTATATTTAGTAATACACCACCTATCTCACAAGATGAATAGGATTCACAGCTAATTCAAAATGAAGTCCCACAATGACTTTTATGGTCCCTTCATGGGACAATATCTACTGTTCTATACCAGTTTCTCTTTTGCTCCCACGGTATATAGCAGGTATTTTGAGAAGATATAAAAGAGTTCACAAAGGACACTCACTTGAATTTTTAATATCATTAAGGAATGCCCCAAGAATACAATGGATATTTTTCGCATTTTCTAGCTCATCTTTCTAAGAACTAGGAACACTGTGTTCTGAATGGCTGAGGCCCCTCTACAAACACCTGGTCTTGGTCATTAGGAACACTCTACTTGGCAAAGCCTCAGAGCTCCCGAGCTGCGGATGTGGCTATTCACTCTCTGGATGCCTTTCTTTGAGCTGATACAGAAGTGATTCCTGCTTCAACACTCCAAGCGATCTCTTTTCCTGTCCTAAGAGTTAATTGATTCCTGCTTCTGAATGCTGTGGACTACAAAGAGATACGTCTTTCTCACTCCAATTGTGCTCATTCAGGAAGGCAGCCACCGGCTCAGCACAGCCTGTGAACGCTGGGTCTGAAAGAAATTAGACAAGATCTTAAAGAAGCCCACTTGAAGGAGTGATGTCAAAACATGACTGGCCACCAGTTTCCACAGTGTGAAGTCTTCAGGCTCTAAGAACAAGGGAGCCATTGCTTTTATAGAGGAGAAGGACAAGTGGACAATTTTCAAAGAGATAACCATTGCCACGCTGATCCTTAACACCACATTTGCCTAGACACACGTGCAAAAGCCATTCCAACGGAGGTACCCCAGGGAGAATATTGAATCAGCTGAAACCTTCCGTTTCTTCTTCTAGGGGAAAAAGTCTACTTTGGGTGTTATGAGAATATAGACATGTAGGTGAGGATATGTACACTAGGAAAAGGCAGGTCATCCTTACGGGGTGCTGGCCACCAGGGGCTGATGAAGGAGCATATCAATAACAGTAACACTGAATGCCATTCAACAAGGTCCCAGCATTCAGGGCATTAGCAATTTTCTTGAAGAAAGGCTGTGAAGATTTTGGGTACTTCAATTAACCATGTGTGCACCGGGGGACATCCGAAGTCTCCCAAGCCTGCCATTGCCAGTAGGCTCACTATCCCTTTAAACTCTCCCTTCTGCCTCCATGAGTAAGTGGTACTGACAATCCTAAAGGAATTATTTTGCCCCTGATAAGGAACATAACAAGAGGAAAATGTGTAGAGATCCTGCAGCAGCAAATATTCAACTTGAAGTATCAGGGAGAACCTAACTGGGCCACTTTCATCTCGTAAAGCATGAGCCCCACTCCTGTCTGTGAGCCATTTTTTTGCACAGAACACTGCTCATGCGCCTGTTACTGAAATGATACATTGTGTTGCCTTGTGGTCACTTATATGTAAGAAATCTTTACTTTTGAGCCACTCGTAAAGTCGAAGTACAGTTGGACTGTTTGGAGTGTCTACACCATTTAATAGGGTCTATACTATACTCTTTCAGAGTAGAAAGCTACTCAAGGATCTTTGGGGCCACCTAGTCACAGATACTTACAGAAGAGTAAAGTTTGAAGGAAGCATATAAATCCTTGAATACAGTGGCTTGGCTTTTCAAGTTATTTAGGATGGACGCAGAGCAAATTTTATCAAATAAATTCTGTACAGGACACCAATAAATGCAGTTGAATAAAGTAAGTGCTCATTGCAGTGGGCTCCTGAGATACCTCTGGAAAACTCTTACCTGAAACACCTTTGAAAATCAAATTTTTCTAAATTTTACCCAATAGGAGAGGACAAAACAGCACTATTTTTTTTAACTGACACAGAATATTTTTACACATTATGGGGTACAGCCCAATAATATTATGCACATACACTGTGTATAATAATAAAATCAAGATAATTATCATTTGACCTCCTTAACATTTATTTCTATGTATTGAGCATCTTCAGTCTTTTCTGATATTTTTCAAACCAGCTAAAACAGGCAGCACTATCTTAAAGCCTGGTCTCCAGATCATATCATCAGCTTTACCTGAGAGCTTGTTAAAAATCCAAATTCTTGGGCCTATTCCAGACCTTCTGTAGGAAGAGCCCAGGAATCTGGCTTAAGCAATCCCTCCAGATGATTCTGATGCATGCTTGTGCACCAGTCCTCCAACGGCCTTTCAGTGAGTATTGTAGACTCCTTGAAAAACACTCAGCTTCAATAAATGGCCAGAAAAGCCCTGTACAAATTCCATGTGCATTCTGGGGTAGACACCCTGTGTTAGGAGTGGTTCCTTTTCACTCCGTATACTTTAGCAGCATTGAAGAAACCTCCAAGTCTATTATACATTGGAAATAATCCACATGGTGGTTTCTCTAGACGAATGATTAATAATCCAGAAATTTTGACACCTGTACTGTTTTTTGAATGGATTTGGCCAGTAGCTCAAACTGTTGGATGGGGATTACATGCAATAGTATACTCTTCCAAAGAAACTTCCAAAGAAATAATTTGTCACTTACAAAAATAGAGCATACCTTGAGTTTAAAGAAGGATGTTTCCTTTTCAAACATAACTGTACACATTATCTCATTTGACAACATCCCCACTTTAGTTTATTGTGGGACCCCATGATACCCTCCTTTCAAGAACAAGGAGGTTAGGTGAATTTTCTTAGGTCACATAGCTGA
The DNA here is from genome assembly GCA_004027595.1 of Dinomys branickii. Taxonomy (NCBI): domain Eukaryota; kingdom Metazoa; phylum Chordata; class Mammalia; order Rodentia; family Dinomyidae; genus Dinomys; species Dinomys branickii. Next base: position 57,966 of record PVLD010003116.1, read on the forward strand.
ACAGTCGCAGAATAAATATTAGAATCCAGTTTTCCCTGACACTCAGCCCGTTGTCTTCTCTGGTGCTCCAGGAAACAGGGTGAGCAATTCTCTAAGATGCTAATTTGCAATCCAATCGGTTTCCTCTATGGGTCTTTATTCTTTCCCATCTCTTTTGTTTGTCACTAATAGTAGTAAAAAGTTCCTAAAGGTAAAGTTCATAAAGTTCATAAAAGTAAAAGTTCATAAAGGTCTACAGTTGTTAATGTCCCAGCTCAGTGGTAAGTTAAAGAACTCTCTTCTGCACCTCTGCTGCAGGTGAGATGTGTGCCACTGTACCTAAGGCAGTTGCTCCCTTTTGACCCAGTGGGTGAGCACCTGTTTCTAGTTGTAACTGCTCAAACATCCCTTTTACAGAAAAAGCTAATAACACTTTCACATATGGTTTTGAATCTGGGCTTCAAATGACCTTACATGGAGATTAATTGAAGGTGTTAATGGCAAAGGTGCAGCCAGGAATGTCAAAATACTTGCTTGGGTGCCTGTGTACATGTTTTAAGAGGATTTGCTATTGATACTGAAGTGGATTAACTTCAAATATAAAGAAAAATACAATAACCTCAGCAACCACCTGTGAAGCAGGTTTCCATAACTAAGGAATCTGGATTAGTGCTCCAGGCAGGATGCAGGACAATGAATTTGACATCCCATTGTGACTCCTTATGAAAAATACCCGGGATACAATCTCTTTAAGTGGGGGTAATACAGGCAGCAAAATTCTGATGAGGGTGAAAAATCTTTTCTTTGACCTTCTGTCAGACTCTGCAAAGAAAATGCCACTAGAGATTGGAGTTGATTTGTGGGTATCCTGTCCTATTTTCTCCCTTCCCACCTCACCCAAGCAAGGAGTAACAGAGTAGCAGAAGAACTGTTCTGTGAACTATATTTTATCGTGTATTTACATAAAAACATATTCATCTTGCGGGACACTTTAAGCTCAGTTGTCATAATTACCCATTCCATGGCTTGACTCTGATACAATTTCTCCCATTGTTTCTTAAATTTTTATTCCCATTTTACTACCCTACTTCTTGTGGTGTGTGTGTGTGTGTGTGTGTGTGTGTGTGTGTGTACTGTAATTCACCTTAAAGGCTGCTTGTGGGATATAAATTTTGAAGACATAAAAGTAAACATAGAATAATCTCCTTTCATACATGTTTTGCAAACCCATAAACTAAGGAAGGATGAACGGGATTTTTAAAATACTGTGGATTACCTTGGCTGGGACAGTTTGTTAAACTATACCGGACAAAAGAAATGTATCAATCATTTCTAAACTAGGTCAGCTGCTATCTACATGACCAACTAGAACATAAGAAATCATGAACTCAAATGCAGCACAAACAGTTCAATAACACCTTAAGAATCAGACCCTTCACATTTTGGTTTATGCACCTGTGTTTAGGATCTTCTCATTGCCCAATTCTCGGGCTGTTTCTCTTCTGAGCTCTTGTAATATCCTCTCTATAAATTTGCTATCATCTACTCACCATACAGCGTTTGTGTGTGTTTTCTCTGTTCTCATTTTTCCTGACAATCTGTCCGCTTCCTGGGGGTAGACTTGTGTTTTATTTATCTTTTTAATGCTCATGCTTCCTGTGATTACTGACATACAGTAGGCATTTGGAGGGAATAATTCTGTAAGGTATACAGTGGTCTCAGATACCATCCTACTTGCAAGAAATTACAATAATTTCATGGTATCAATACTTACTCAAAACAAGCAGTGTAGAATTAATTGATAGTATAACTGATCACTTTATATACTGGTTTCACAAACTCACTGAAGCCAGCTTGTAGTTTTATTTGGGCCACCCAATTGCATACATTTGTGCTTATTGAGAAACATTTTGTAGCATACGAAAAAAGCTCTAAAAGCTTAATTAATCATTCTTACAAACTTAGCACATTTTTGTTAAACGTACATGTGACAGCAAGATTCCACATGTGCGTTTTAATTTTCCCATAAAGTTTTCTAAATTCTTCTTTTTAAAATAAGCTTAACCCCTTATTGTTAGATGAAAGAAACAAACATGAAATAAACCAGTTTTATTTAATTTTCTAAATTGAATAAAATGAAAAACAAATAAAGGAATGATGAAAAGCAATACATGTCAGAGTCACTTGGCTTTCTGGTGGGTCAAAACACTCAGGTAATCCAGCTGGGCCTCCTGAAATTCTTTGCACATTTGACTTTTAGGATCATGCAGAAAGGCATACTATCCTCTGGTCAGTGCATGACCAAGAGAACCGCACTAACCATAAAGTGAAGAAATGCCGAGTTGAACGATCATTATTGCAGGCTTAGGTGTCCGTGAGCTGTGAAACACAGAGTTATACAGAGATTATGTGGCCCTGGATATCATAACTACACTACAGATTTCCTTACTAAAATAAAGCACTGCATAGATATTTCAGTAAAGAAAACAATTAGTGGTAGGGCATGAAGTTCCTTACTTGCCTTACTCCATTCCCTCCCTCCCAGGCCTTTCAAATTTCCCTTGGGCCCAATTTGGAAATTCTTACAAAGGCTAAAGTCCAGCAGCTTAACAGCTATTAAACACGGTTGTAAAGTGAAGATGCAGCCTGTGAGTTGGGCTCTTGGCAGCATCAGAAAAATACGGCAAATGGCACAACTCTTATGCTGAAAGGAAATAATGGAGGAGACGAAGGGAGAGACGCGGATAAACCAGATTGAGAGTTTCAGGCAATGACCCACAGAGCGTACTAAGCCACTCCACTGCTGCTGTTTAGTACCTGTGAAGTCTACCACTATGCATTATTAAATTCATATATTATTGAATCATGAATCCTTGTTCCCTGATAAGAAATGGAGATGATTTCTTAGTTTAAATTAAAGCCCTGCCTCCTTATTTGAATAAAACCGCATTACTGGCTGCCTAGCATGCTAATCAGAAAACTGCATTAAGCAGGTAGGACTGTATGAATTAAAAAATAATGAAACAAGACTTTTCAGCCAGGCATTGTTCCCTCGCCTGCTTTCATGACAGCGGATTTCCTACTTGGAGTTGATAAGACAACAGCAGGTGAAGATAACAACATGAGAGGGAAATTATTCGCTCTAACAGGCCCCACCTGCACAGACTTCGGCTCATTTACATGGCTGCGGAAAAATTAGAAATCATGCGGCAATTAGTCTGTTCTAGATTATGCAGTGTGTCAACTGATACTACTCAGGAGAGCACTAGTGCTAAAATGGTTTCAGAAGATAAATCTGCTCTCCTATACAAACAGTTTTAATTACCTGGAAAACAGCATTGCCTATTGAGAAATCTCCATTGTGAACCTGGGCTGCTCTCCTGCTATTGGAATCAGAAGTTGAGAAATTCCAATGTTTATGTAATTGACTCATGTAGTATTTGATGACTTGTTGAAACTGAAATTGGGCCTTTTGGTCAGGTCCCCAACTGCTCACCAAAGGCCTCTTCTAATGTCGGTTTTAGAGTTGGTCTGGGGTAGGTGGAAGGTTGGAATTTTTTTATTTTTTAGTGCCACTGGTTTATTGGTATCTTTCACTTCTTGAGCCTTAGTACTCACAGATCTATAGAAATATGACAATGTATGATAAAGTAGTTTCACATATAAAGCTTTAGTCAACAGATTAAGCAACCATAAGCAGCTCCTTATGAATAAAATGCTAAGACCACTAGGGTTTAGATTCTCACTTTAGACACCAAGGTAAAATTTTTCTACTGATTTTACCCTGGAGCTACATTTGTCACTCTTTTGAAAACCAAGACAGTATTTAGAAAAATAATAATATGTTTTCATTTATAAGGTTTTATTTAAAGGATTGCTTTGATTTGCTTATAGAAGGGCTTGTGTATTTGCAGCTACTTCACTTATTCTGTCATATTGTCATTTTTGTTCTGTATTTTCCATTGGTTTTGAAGTCATGCCATGAAGTCAGTGTTACTGGTTACATTTGCAGTGGGAACAGTAGTTGAAGAAAGCATTCTCTAAGAGAAAGTTTTGGTCCTTAGTTGCGAGTTACTTCCTGGGGTATTGGTACAATGTCTGACTGACTTCTGCGTGTCCCTTTAGGGGAAAGATAGTCACAGCAGAGTGCCAGACTTACCTACAGGTAGAGAAGAAATCCTTTAATACAGTGGGATCTTAGCCATTGTGACCTCTACTGGCCAAGAGAATTTTCCGAACTTGGTCTCTGAGATTTGGTTCAAGGTTCTAATCTCTAAAAAATTCACAGTCTCCATGAACAGTTTGTTTTGGTATGTTGGTTGTCATTCTTTGTCTTTAGAGCATTAGGTCATTGAGGTATCTGCTCACAAGTTTTAAGGTTATAAAATTCAGAAAATGTTGTTAAAGACCTTTCATGAATAGTAAAGTGACTCTAACATGGTATAGACACTGAGATGTCATGCAGTTAAGAAATTAGTTGAATTTAGCAGTTTCTAAATCTATCTACACACTAAATTTCTGCACCCAACAAACAAACAGACTTCTCTTGGTGATGGAACATCATTAACTCATTCAGGGTCTAAGAAAACAGTTTTTAATCATGCTCCTGCAGTGTGAGAAGGAAAGCTTTGGCCCTTGGGAAAGAGCAAATTTCCCCCAATAAAAAACCATAAGGACACTATAACTTATGTCCCTTACATTGCTAGAGAGCAAATCATTGTCTGGGTATATCTAGTTTATATCAAAGGCAATTTTCTTCCATTATAGCACCTCTAAGGACACACACACACACACACACACGTGCACGTGCGTGCAAATACCTATACAGAAATAGCATGCAGACACTGACGACACACATACAACACTCCATCAAAGCCTTATCCAATTTTGCTCCTTGGATTCTCTATGTAAAGCACTGAACACAGAAAATGTTTTCAGTGACTATTTTCTCATTCTTCTAAGGTGGTACTTAATCAGTGTCATCCTAGATGTCTAGGAAAAGGTTAATTCATTACAATGAATATTTTAAGGCCTTAGGGCATAATTCTTTCCTGGAATCAAAGAGCAGAGCTTCCCCAGCAATGTTTTGGAATAACCCATTTTTATTCTATTACTGTCTGTGATGTGTATAAAGATGGTATCTCTCATTTCTGATATTGGCTGATTTTGTCTTTTTTCTTGGTCAGTCAAGGATTGATTAGTACATTAATATTTTTTGAAAGTATTTGGTTTAATTGTATGTATTTTTTATTTGTTTTCAAATTTCATTTATTGTTTCTCTTTATTTTATTGTTTTCTTCCTTCAATTTGCTTTAGGTTTACTTTGTTTGTAGTTTTCTAGATTCCAAAACACAAAATTTAGTTTTCTAATTTGAGGTCAGTTTTCTTTTCTAATAAATGATCATTTAATGCTATTGATTTTGCTCGAGACCCTGTTTTAGCTGCATCTCACAATATTTGATATTTTCATTTTTTATTCATTAAAAGTCGTTTCTAATTTCTTTTTCTTTGATCCAAAGTCTGTTTAGTTATGTTGCCTAATTTTTAAATGAATTATTTTTACACACATAATTCTGTTATTAATCTCTTTATTGTCACAATATGTATTTTATAATTATTTCATTTCCTTAAATATATTGAGACTTGTTTAATGGCTGAGCATGTGAACTGCCTTGGTGAATGTTCCAGGTGCACTTGAAATGAATCTGCATTCTGCTGTTGCTGGATGAACTATTCTGTAGATGTCAATTAGACAAGTAGCTTGTTGATGTTCACATCTTCTGTATCCTTGCTGGTTTTCTGTCCACTTGTTTTATTAGTAACTGAAAGTGTTCAGTCTCCAACTGTAACTGTGAATTTCTCTATTTCTCTTTTGAATTCTGTTTTGCTAAAAACTGGTATTATGCAATCACATTTAAAATACTTAATGTGTTTTTTGTTCATTCATTCCTTCATCATTATGAAATTCTGCTCTTCATTCTTGGTAATATTACTTCTTTCAAAGCCTAGCTTGTCTCAAATTAATTTATCCATGATAATTTCTTATGTTTAGTTTTTGAAAGATGCATCTTTTCACCCTCATTTATCTCAACCTTTGCTGTAAAAACCCAAACATACTACAAGGTAACACATATGAAAGTGACTACCATCCACAATGTTTGTCATGTAGAAAATGTTGTCGCTTAGAAAATGTGTTTTCTTTTTAAATTGCCACACTTTCACTATAACTTAATACTTATTGGGATATTTTCTTTCTAAAGAAGTGAACAATATTAGTATTTAGCATTCATAACAATTTCAAAAATATTGTATGTCCTTAGTTCAATCTTTTAAAATTTTCTGAGTATAAAAATCTTGTATATATAGATAATGCAAAATACAGCAAAGCTCAAACAGAAAACAATTCACTTCTAATCCCATCAACTGACAACAAATTATAAACATTTCCACATGTTAAATAAATAGGTAAATAGAGGGCTTTATTTTTAGCAATGTGCTGGTGTTCCTTGTCCTTTTATCCAAACTAAGAATCATGGTCTATTATTTAGTGTATTTAGATCATTCATATTTAGTGTAGATACTCATATGTGGTACCAGAATTTATCATTTTATTTTTTGTGTATTTGTACCAGTACCTTGCTTTGTCATATTTCTTGGCTTCTTTTGGATTAATCAAGCTTTGTAATTTTTAATTTTATCTACAGTGTTGGCTACCTACCATCATTTTATTAATTACTTATTCTTCTTTGTTTCTTTGGTGGCTGTGGGTATTAGACTATATACTGTCTTAGTCACTTTCTTCTTGCTGAGACACAATACCCAATATGCACATCTGAAAGATGGAGAGATTTATTTGGCTGATGTTTTCAGCCTATAGTTGGCTGACTCCAACATAGCAAGGCATGACAGAGAGCCCTCGGTCAGGAAAGCTGCTCACCTCAGAGCAGATAGGAAGCAGAAAGCCAAGAGAGAAGCCAAGCAGAGAGATAAGGCCTTGCAGTTCCCACGCCCAGTGACCCACCTCTTTCAGCCCTGCCTCCCAACCCTTAGAGAGCTGTAAGACCTCGACATCTGAATCCCCTTCCACAGCACCCCTCTCATCCCCCCAGCGCAAGAGACTTTGGGGACACATTAGATATAAACCACAGCATATATGATATCCTAATTTATCACTGATTCTACCTTCAAGTAAGATCATGTTCCAAGCTTAAAGAATATTACATAATGCAGCTGCTCTTCTTACTCTCATTTGTACCACTTTAATACATTTCTCCTGTACGCCTGCTATCAACCCTCAAATCATGATTATTAATTTTGCTTTAATCAGTCTATTGTCCTTTAATGAGTTTAAAATTTTTTAATTAGATGAACTGACATATTTAGCATTTCTGGAGCTTTTATTCTTTTGTGTAGATCCAAATTTCTGTCTGATGCCATTTTCCTTTTTCCTGAAGAACTCCCTTCAACAATTCTTACGGTGCAGGTCTGCTGAAAATAAACATTGTCAGCCTTTGTTTAAACCATTTTCCCTTCAATTGTGAGAGATATTTTTACTGGTAAAGTATTGTAGGTTGAAAGCTCCTTTCCATTTAGTACTTTTTGATGACTCTCCTTTGTCCTCTAACTTCTTTATTCCTCTCATTCTTTGCTTTGTTCCTCTCCATACGTAACATGCATTTTATACAAATAAGTAAAATAAATATTTTCAAGATTTTCTGTTTGTCACTGGTTATCGGAAAGTTTATTATGATGTACATTTGCCTGGTTTTTTAGGTTTATTCTAAATGAATAAGAATAGTTTTATTCTTCTTGTATCTGTGGGTTTTCCACACCTCCTTAAATGTATGTACATTTATCAGTCTTTATCATAACTGTTTAAAGCACTGTATGGGTCTACCATCTCCATTACTTTTGGATTTGTTTCTATTGATTTATATTCCTCTGGTTAAGTGACATATTTTTGTATTTCAGGCATACATGGGACCTGGAGATTTTAAAAGTGAGTTTAATGAGCTTGACCTATAAGAGTACACACACAGAGACACACACACAGAGACACCTACACACATATCATCGCTTTTAAATTACTTAGAAATATATACACATATACACATATAAATTCTTTCTTTGTCATTAGTATACACACTAGTATAAATACTCAGCATCTTAAAAATCCATACACTAAGCCTAACGGAAAAATTTGAAACCCCTCAAAGAAATTTAGCTCATAATCTACGTAGTATAGACTGCAATGGAGATAAGGCTAGAACCCACCAGCTGCTCTATCTTCCCGCTGTACGAAGACCCTAAAGTCTATGAAAACACTGAGCTAGTCCAGCGCATTATATTTTAATTGAGAAAACAGACTGAGCCAAGTGGAACGCATTGCCCAAGCTCATGTAAAGCTTAACCAGAATGTGAGACTTCTGATTTCCACAGCCCTGCTAATTTCACAGCAGACCAGAAAACCTGGTTGAGGGAGAATCTCCTGACGGGCTGGGCATCTCCTATTTATCTCTCAGACTGACTCTCCACCCTCTTCCACTCTGTGTTGTCCTAAGGGGAAAAGAAGACTGACCTGTATGGACTGCGTCAGAAAGCTCCACCACGTACAGTTTCCAGCAGGTTCCATCAGAGAGGATCACCAGCAGGAGAGGAGACGGAAGTGAAGGTCATATTACCAGGAGCAGGTTGTGTTCCCAGAGTGAAGGTCATACGGCTTTTCCTTACTCTGGGCTCCCATTACCATCTTTCCCCTTTTTTCAGACTCGGGGTGATAGTATCCCCACTGTCCCTAGGCCCAGGCAGGGGCACTGCCCTGTCCCTTCAAGTTTCCCTTCATCTGCTGGCTACCTCTATAAAAAGTCCCTTTATTACACTTTCTTCAGACGACGCTATATGACTGTGCCATTGATTTCTGTTCGGGACTGTGAGTGATATGCTGGGGAGTGCTTTGAGAAGAGCAGATGCCCAGGTGCTTTCTGAATCTTCTAGGTGATTCTAGATTGTAACTGGTGTTGAACTCTCCTATCCTAAACCACGCTAATGATTGTATTGTTAAGTTGCTAGCAGACACACACATACACATGCACACACACTCAGAGAGTGAGAATGGTGAGTCTTCGCCAAAAATGCAGAAATATCATGAGCTAAGCTAACAGCTTCCTGGTGAATCATGGTTTTTGAACCTGATAATTACCAGAGAGTCTGATACACAGATTGATAAATGTGCAAAGGCTTAAACTCTTAAACATCTTCAAAATATTTACTTTCATGTTGTTTATTTTTTCGTCTAACACCTAAATGTCAATTTTAATAGAGGCCACATTTCTGCACATTGATTCTTTCATCTTGATTTTATTAAGATTCAGTCTGGCTACCCAGCAAGAGGAGCGCAGACGGAGGTGAGGTAGGTAGGGCCAAAGGGGGGAAAAATCATATCTTATCTAAAGCAATACACAGCTTATTGCCAAGATTTCATTAATTCAATAAATAAAAATACAAGTAAGTTCCAACTTCAACAAGCTTGAATTTCCCTCCTAGCTGAGAAACCACAGCACCCCAATGGCTTCTAAATATGTCAACACATGACCTTCCCATCCCAAACTCACCAGTGTGGAGAACATGATTTATGACTATCCTTGAAAGTGCATTTAAATGTTTTGCCCTAATAGTAAGTGCAGTTTCTTCATTCAGTGGTAAATGATTCTAGGTTCTTAGAGAAAAGAGTGAATCTCTAGAAGAAGAAAAAATAATCTAAATTTGGAAGGGATCTGCAAACAGCCCTCTGTCACCTTCTGGTGTGTGAGCTAATTACTGGCCCTAAGTTACCTAGTAAACGGTCTTTGTTTAGGAAGACTAAGTTTCATCTCTGTTCCAAAACTCAGAGCCAGACAGGGAAGGGAAAAAAATGACGGTGTCTGTGGTAAAGCTGGCAGACATGCCCCTGGCTGGTTATTTGGAAAGGCTTCAGAAGCTGTATTAGGCGGCATGGTAATGTGTGTCATTTTTCATGACCGAAGTCCAAGGGTTTAACAGGTTGAGTCTGTGGACTTGGATTGGACAGCGGAAAATACCAAATAATGTGTGAGCTTTGCATCCCACAGCTGCCTGGGCACTCACAGCATCAGAGACTGGGGAAAGGGCACTATTTCTTGGATTGCTGAATACAGCTAAGTGAGGGCATGGGAAATCTGGTTTATCCAACACTACAGTGATTTTTAGGTAGAAGAAACATGAGTTTCTGTTGCTGAAGATGTCCATCCATTTAAAAATTGTTTATGGAGAGCATAAATGTTCTTTGAAAAGAATAAAATAGGTAAAACTAATGACATCTCTGACTTCAAGAAAGAGGATCTAAAGGAAATAGGTGACACCAGACCTTTTCCTTGAAGTTCTTTGTTCTGGTTTCTTGGAAATTTGTGTTCAAGGGGAACAGAGAGTATGTGTAGCCCTGCTAGCCAAGGATCCTTAGTTCCAGGTACTGGAACTCACTAAAACTAGTGTAAGCCAATGAGGCATCTCTTATAAGGGGTACCTCATGGACTTTAACAGGACAAAGTGGAGTGAGTTTTAAGAAAAATCATAACCAGGCAACAGAAAGCCGTGAAAAACAATGGCACTTGCACTAGCAGGCCTCCTCTCTGGCCTCTTGTTTTATCTTTCCAGTGAAATCGGCTTCTCTCATGTCATCATGTAGACTGGCTGTCTGTCCTTACTCAGGTTCATCACTATGAATGCTCATTCCACAGTAATGTCTCCAGCTCCCAAAGGAAAGTGACCAGCCAAGATCGTAAGTTAGCTAACTCTTAGAATCTTACCATGTTCCACATGGTAAGCAATTTACATATTCTATTACCTTATCTTACCATCTAGCCTATAAGGTTATCTCCATTTTACAGGCTAAAACCTTGAGGCCAAAGCATCTGACTTTCCAAATTCATATAGTAAATAAATAGTGCATTTGGGTTTCCAATCCAGGAAGCCTGGCTCCACAGTCAATGCTCTTAACCAGGGCTGTTTCCTTGCTCAGTCCCAAGGCCATTTGCCAGGAGAGAGAATGTAGTTGGCATCTCTTACATCGCGGGGACACTCTACTCTAGTCCCCACTCTGGGTTTCAGAGCAGCTGCAATGAGACCACGTGGGACAACATGAATTTCAGGGCCCACTTCAGTGCTGGTAGAATTTGGAGAAAAGCACTTGGACAGATAACACCAAATCTTCCACGCTGTTCAGGGAAAATGCCCCTGTTCTCTAAGCCAAGTTATGGCACAGTATAGCAATATAGGATTGAAAGTCATTAAAATTTGTGAAGCAGAGAGGATTTTCCTGGACCTGATTATTTTCACTGAGGCAACTCCATATGTGAATGGTTGTTTTGATTTTTTTCTAGAATTCTCAAGAGATGAGGATTTTAAATTCCCCACATAGCAATTCAGCCAGGTTCTTGGAATCAGGGAGTTCTTTTCTCAGTACAACCTAAATCCCTCTAATAGCAGCTGAAACTGATTTCTTTGTCTTGCTTTCAGGGTAAACTATACTACATAAAGGAACATACGAGGGTAGTCCGAAGTAATTCCATTCTTTGCCTGAGTTCACACTGACTTAATTAGAAAATTGTATCAAAAGACTAATAACAAAGGCATAAAAATTCCTGAAATCATGTGTCTGGAAAGAGTTTCATCAATTTATGTATATATATATATATATATATATATATACACACACACACACACACACACACACACATAAGTGAGGAAAGCATTCTGAATCTGAGAAAACATTGACTCCATAGCAGAAATGATGGGGAAGATAAAACTGTCAACTAAGAAATAGGCATTTTTTGCGTACATATTTCAGACCCTCACCCAATAAATGCCCTAATGCATGAGCCATTGGTCCATGTGGAAATTTTAATGTATTCAACACTTCACTAATGTAAAATTCCATTGAATGCATATAATATTCAACCATGGTAAATGACTGAAGTAAAAAGAAAAGTCAAGCAAGATATGCTCATTTTGTTCTAAATTGTCCAAAGACATTTTCAGCTCACTCTCTCCATCTGACTTGCCCAGATTTTTCTCTTAATAATTGTCTTCACTATTTGAGTAGTTCTCTTCTCTCCTCTACCACAGACCAAATAATTAACTGTTGATTTATCCATACCACACACACAGGCACTCATGTGCACACACGTGTTTTTTGGGTCTACTCTTTCCTCTCTGTCTTGGAATCTTAGCCTGGGCTTCTTCTATTCCAAGCTTAACCCAGGATAATAAGCAGCCTCATAGTCATTTGAAGCCTTTTCTCATTTTATAGTGATTTTGATTAGTCTTTATTTTCAACTTTATTAGTTTGTGAATCAATTAGAAAATTAATAAAGCACACTTTTCGGTGTATCTTTGAGGGTATTTCCAGATACAGTTGGCATACCGGCCAGCAAAGTGAGGTAGAAGAGCCATACTGAGTGTGGGCATCACCATCCAAAAGGCTCAGGAGCTGGATGAAATAAAAGCAGAAGAAGAAGAAGAAGGAGGAGGAGGAGGAGAAGGAGGAGGAAGAGGAGGAGGAGGAGGAGGAGGAAGGCCTTCAGTAGGAACTTTTTCCCTTGCTCTGCTTCCTGTAGCACATACTCCAAAAAAAATCTGTGGCAGTCAGCTTGTACAGACAACATTTACATCTCTTCTTACTATGGGCCTCTCATTACCTTATATGACCAAAGCAAGCTGCAACTCAGTGGACCTTCTGTCATTTTAACTGTACAAATTAATCTAAGGCCACTCCTCTACCAATGATTTCACTCTACCTCTGCTGAGAGACTTGGTTTCCTGTTTTGCGAATTTCACCTGTCTTTTGAGTGATACTTACAAGACACAGTTCAAATGATTGCAGTGTGAATGAACACCAGTGTGAAGAAGGAAAAGTCTTGAAACAGAGATAACCCCATCACATGCAAAGTATTGACTCCAGGTCCATTCCTTTCTATACCTTCTAGGATTCAAACTTATTTTATTAGCATTAAAGCTTTAGTTAAATGTCCTACAGACCACATCAGAGGCTTCATTCATACATAGGGCTACACAAGTACACTCCATGTGTAATTGCTTATTCCTTCAACAAACACTTATTGAGCTCATGTGCCAGCCCCTGAGATATGGCATTTTTGTATTCCTTTTTCCAGAATCTGGAGGAATTGCTGGAGATGGGGACCAGAAATGTCAGGAGTACTAGGCAACAGGCTACAGCACAACGTTGATGGAATTGACTCAGTGAGCCTGACCCTGTTCTCCTCCCAAAGCCATACGGTTTTTGTGGATATCTCCTTCCTGACTCCTAAAGGAGTAATAATAAGCTCTAGCTTGTTATTCAGCGTCCCTGCTAAATATATCTCTCTACTTCTTTCCTGCTGAACTCGAACAGTCAGAGTTCTCTTTGTCCTCCATCGCTTCCACCCACAAAGGAAACCTCATTGAACTAACTCACCTAAGTTCACCTTTTGCAGGACTTTTCAAAACAAAAACATGCTTAAGGAGGAAACATTTACCTCACATGAGTAAATTTGCTATTAATTGAATTGCAAGCATTTTTGTTTTGGCTAGGGACGGAGGCCCAAGCTACCAGGTCATTTTCACCTGAGGGAAGCCTGAGACCTAAGGGATCAACAGCTTTTATACCTGCTTCCAAACCAGCCCTGAAAGGAATTTCAGTGTAGTGGACAGTGAAACAAGAAAGAACTGGGATTCAAATAACCTGGGTTGTCTGCAAAGTGGATACCTTGGATTTGTTTTACACTTTAATCTGTTTCCAGCCCAAAGTTTTCTGTCATCAAGGAAGAAGCACTTTTCTTTAAAATCTTACAGGCTTAGTGGGACCACATTCGTCTTGACTCTCATATCCCCAGACACAGTGGGACGGTGTAAGAGGATTTGCCTGCACAGCTGGTGCCGTCCTGTGTGTGTGGATGGTGGCTCTGTAAAAGACACTCTCTCATAAGGTAGGGAAGGGCATTGCAAAGTAGACACCATTCAGGCAGCTGCCCAGAGTGGCACACACAGAACAGATGTGGATAAGAAATCATGGATTTCTGCCTCTGCTCTGTTCCTTGTGGGCTGACCTTGCCAAGGGACCTCTCCTCTGTGTTTTGGATTGCTCGTCTGGGGTAGCAGTGTCCCCAACTCTTAAGTTTTCCTTCAAGCTCTTAGATTCTGAGATTCCTTGGACTTTGCACTTAATCCACTCTTTATGACTCTGGTTTCACCAGAAACTTTTTGTGAGGAACAAGGCCCAGCTGTGTAATGCACAAATGAGAAATGTCAAGTCAAACCTACGGCACAGAAGAGGGCTGAGCACAGCCTGCCACTACAGTAAATGATTTTTAAGCTCTTCATGTCTTGAAAAAAAAAAAAAAAAAAAAACCAGTGCTACTCAGTGAAGAAAAATGGGGAATGATAGGCTCCACATAGACTGCAGAGGGTCTACCCCACCTAAAAGTGCTCATATTGCTAGATTTCAAGCACCGGGCCTGTCGTACAAGACAAATCTGTGGGCTACGTTATACTTCAAGACAACTCATTTAAGGCCCAGCACCATGCCCAGAATTAGATACATTGCCTTGTGAGGCAAGCTCACTTGAATGACACCAGCCAAGAAATTTATCTCTTAGAAAAAAACGGAGTCCCATTGAATCAGATACTTCCCCTGGCATCCAAAAGCAGAGAGGCAAATGCCACAGCATGGGCAGAAAGGAGCTGATCACCACCGGGCTCCAAGCATCAATCCCGATGTTGATTCTGCTACTGAACTAAATCATTATGTTCAGCCAAAAAGATGCTCAGCTGCCTTCTGAACTGTGTAGTCAGGAGCTTAGGAGAGCCACGGCAGACTGTGGCTTTACAGATGAGAGAACAGTGGGCCAGAAATGAGACTTCTTGCTAAGCCCCATTAATGTTTTAATAGAGCTTAAAGCAACGATCCTCTTTGAAACTACTTTATTCATAATTGATCAATTGTCATTAGATATAGTTACACTCCATGGCATCTTATTAGAAGGAGCTTTTGAACCAACCCCCAGCATTCATAGAAAATTCCCAACAGATGATGTCATAATGGTCTGTTACAATCCATAACATGTAGATAGCATTAAAGCAATGTGTGTGCCTTTTTGATGCTAAAACATCTAACTTTATTACAAAATTTGTTATGAAACCTGCTATAATGTGTTTAATAATATTAAAGTATTTAGGGCTGGGGATATAGCTCAGTGGAATAAGCGCTTGCCTAGCAAGCGCAGGGTCCTGAGTTCGATCCCCAGTACCGCAAAAAAAACAAAAAAACAAAAAAACAAACAAAAGAAAATTAAAGTATTTATTCTTTAATATCGAACTCATGCAGCCCCAGTGAAGCTTTTGACTTCTGCCACAAATGAGAATTGCCAAATCTATCAGTATGACTGTTAAACACTCCCATAACATTTCACCATTTTTCTGTCCTCTTCTTCATCACGCTTTTCTGCTATGACAAAACAGATGTCCTAAAGCTACATGTAACTGAAAACCAGCAATATAGGGTCAAAAGCTGAAATCTAATATTTACAATAAGCTGATCCAATGAGAAATGGCTCCACAGTGACCCTGGTCATGGAGCAGGAACCTGTGTGGTCGCCAGTACTAGCAGAGGAGGTCATCACTCATCAGGACTCTGTGAATTACAGTCTTCAGTTGGGGCCTGTCCTAACCTTAGCAACTCTCCATGTTCTTGATACAAAGGCAAAATAAATGTAAAATCCACCTCCACTGCATCACATTCCACTGGTTTTTCCTTTGTCATGTAAGACATTTCTGTGATTGATGTGGATTCTCTGTTTGGGTAAGATTTGGATTTGGGGATGTTGATTTTACTTTTGCTCTATGACTGTAGCAAATATTAGATTTCCTTAAAACATCTTCAAGTAGGAATCATTGTGATAAATATGTGTGTCCAGTTTTTAGTAACATTTATAGATATTGATATACAGACCTAAATAAGACAAAAACTGATCTTCCCTAAAAGAAGTCATACAGTTCTGATTACGGCAGAGACTTGGATATCATGGGGTACCAAAATTATTACTTCAGGCTTCTGTGGATAATTTTGATACAAATACGCTATGTGTGTTCTATCAGTTAGACATTCATTCTATAGAATAAGGTCCTCTTTTAAATTTTGGACATTCCTTCAGTGGGGTAAGCATATGGGTGATTTGTTTTAGCACACCTTTCATTTTACATTAGTAATTTTAGAAGAATCTCTTCAATTCAATTACCAATTATTTTCATGTGCACTTACTATGTATAGAATAGAAGACTATATCCATTTGAACATTATAAACAAATGCTGTCCCAACTCTTAAAAATTTCTGAGGAGCGGTTACAGGTTTTCTGTTTAGGCAGCTTTCCTGTTGCTGGGACACAATACCTGACAGCCACAACTCAAAGAAGAGGCTTTATTTAGCTTACAGTTTGAGAGGATTCAGTCCGTGTCAGAAGGCTCCAAGGCAGGGTCATCATGGCAGTAGGGCTTAGCAGAGCAAAGTAGCCTATTTTATGGTTGTAGGACTATTTCATGTGTTCCAGGAAGCAGAACAGGAAGGCAGCACCAGAAAGGAAGTAATGAGAGACAGTCGCACCTCCATGACCCACACAGATACACCCTGAAATGTGGCCCACCAATTCTGTGGCTTGCTGCTGAGCCAATCAGGTTGAACTATTAAACTTAAGTGTCACAGGATCTCAGTGAGAATTTTCTTCAAGTATCAGGCTCTACCCTGCACCTCCCAGGCCCTCACAGCCCTATGAATCTTTCTTACTGTTTCTGTGATCTTTATCCATTGAATGTCCAGTCTCTTTCCCAAGCTTGTATTCCCCTCTAAAATCTAACGATCTCTTCTACCACCTTTCCTGGACCTGAACCCTCAACTTCCATTTTCCAAGAAAGAAGTTTGGATGGGAAGGCTATAATTCTGTAGCTCCAGTTTGCAGGTTATCTTCAAAAGGAACAATTACTCTCCACTCTAGTAAATCCATGGGGTAGGATTCCTCACCAGAGGCAAACCCCTGTGGTTTTCTTCCATCCTTCATTCAATAACCATCCCACATACACTTCCTGTTCAATAGTGAGTGAACTTATGAGTTTGAAAGAAGAAATGGGTGTTCTTGACTCAGACCCTTGCTCTCTGTGCTTCAGAAGGACATGTCCGCTCGTGGGCCTTGACCCCAAGGTTCAGTGGAGTGGGTCAGATTTAATGCAGTGAAGAATGTTAGCAAGATAATTCGGCTGTAAGCCCACAGGGCCACACTCTTTGATCCAGCTTTTACCAATAAAAGAAAACAGGTAGATCTGTACTTGTATGCAGATGATCGTTACCTAGTTTTGAATTCTGGAAAGGAACAAGGCTTTTATTCTGTGAGTTCCTTAAAACCCTGGCACTTTGACAACCCCACACACCCAGTAGGTGGTGCCTGCTCCCCGCTTCCAGTCTGTACAGCAGGTTCTCGTGCAGCATTTACTTGGATGAAATTTCACAAAAACAAATGCAGAGTTGTTCTATTAGTCCTGGAAGTTTTTACTGGTCATCTGCCATCCAACTCAGTATCTTGCTGGAGAGATGCTTCTTTTTGGACACAAGTAGGCAAACAGTAATCTGATTAAATCCTTATGTTATGGTTTAAATTTATATGTTTTCTCAAAGCCTCATGTGTCTCATAGATGGGGTTTTTGGAAGTGACTGGATCATGGATATGATACTGGATTATGACTGTGTGATACTAGGTTCATCCACTTATTGGTGCAGCATAGCTCTGGATGTGGAAAAATGAAGAGGGAAGACCTATCCTGGGGGTTGGTGGCATGGGCCCATAGGCTTGTAGCCTGGATGAGATTAAAAAAAGGAAAGAAGAAGGAAGTCTTTCTGCTGCCTGCCTGCCATGCCATGGACTGTTTCTCCTCTCCATGCCCCTCTGCCACACTGTCCTACCTTGGAGCCAGCTGACTACAGACCGAAACCTCTACAAACTGTGAGCTAAAATAAATCTTTCCTCCTTTAATTTGTGAGTATTTTGTCCTAGTAACTAAAAAGTAACTACGATGCCTTACTAATTTGATATGGGGAAGTAAAATTACATCTCCATTTTGTGAGTCTTTCCATTGGTTTTAATGGAATAACACAAGAAATATTAGTGAATCCAAAGTAACAAGTGGTAATGGATGACTTTCAGGCGTATCTGAAACAGATACATGGGGACAAACCTCATTATACTGCTTTGAAATGAGGTAGGACCCAGGCAGGTAACACAACTGATTGAAGCTCCTGAGGATAACTATCTTGTTAAGTATGATGATCACTGGAATCTGATATTTGGCTTTGACTTTATGAAATAATAAAGCGGAAGAGACCCAGAAAAACCTGATACTGTGCCCACATACTTTAGGTCAGTTTGCAACATGGACATGAACTGTTTAAAAGAAGCAGCCATTCTTCCATGCCAGAACATTTCCGCAATGCAGAGAGACCAAAATTAATAAATCTTTTGCATTTTCAAGAGAGACAAGTCAGAAATGTGGAACTTTATGCAAAAATGCATCTCTTCTTCAATGTTAGCAACTAACTCATTAAGAAATAAGAGATCAAATAATATCAAACCTATGGGGGCTATTACTTGCAAGAAGTATCTGCAATTAATAGCTCAGTTTGCAGGCCCAAACTGGCCCAAGGAATGGCTTCATTTGCCCCCCTGGCCATCGCTAAGTCTGATCTTTCCTCTTTTCTCCATTTCTTTCTACCATTAGTAAAACCTAGCATGCCTAATTCTGATCTTTGAAATCACCAGTGAAAACTCTCACAGAGATGAGTGTAGATTTGTTTTCAATACAATAGATTCTGGCTATCCTAAGAAAAGCCACTTTCCATCAGAACAGCTGGTGTGACCACCTTTTATATGCAATATAATTAGTGACTTCTGATGCCTCTGTCTTAAAAAGTTAAGTTACACCAGAAAAAATGGAATTTTTATAAAATAAAGGCTCTTTGAAAATGTATAATTCTTTATCACTAACTTTAACATCTATAAGCTTAAAATATGTGGAAAAATCTGTGAGTTTGAAATGTGTATTTTAATTTATAACTTCTCTTTGCACATGGATAGGAAGCATTATGAAAATGGTCATACTCCCAAAATTGTTGTGTAGATCCAATGCAATCCCAGCTAAAGTACCATTAGTATACTTCACAGATCAGGAGAAAATATTCCTAAGATTCATCTGGAAACAGAAGAGACCCAGAATAGCAAAAGTAATCCTGAGTAACAAAGGCAAGGCAGATGGAATCACAATCCCTGATTTGAAATTATACTATAAAACTACTATTACAAAATCAGTATGGTATTGGCAAAAAACCAGACCTGAGGAACAATGGAACAGACTGGAAGATGTAGTCATAAACACAAACAAACTCAGCCACATTATCTTTGAAAAAGGAGCCAAACAAGTTCACTGGAAGAAAGATAGCCTCTCCAATAAACAGTGCTGGAAAAACTGGCTTGCTACATGCTGAAGACTGAAACTAGACCCATGTCTATCACCATGCACCAAACTCAATTCAAAATGAATTAAAGATCTAAATATTAAAACAGAAAAGTTAAATCTACTGGAAGAAAAAGTAGGAAGAAATCTTGAAGATATGGGATAGGCAGAGAGCTTATGAACAAAAACCAAACTGCATGGGAAATTCTTCAAAGAATCAACTGGGATCACTTCTTATTGAATAGTTTTTGCACATGTAAAGAAATCACCAACAGAATAAAGAGAAAACTCATAAACTGGGAAAACATTTTAGCCAACTTTCCCTTAGACAAAGGACTTCTATCTCAAACATATACAGAATTAGGGACTGGGGGTGTAGCTCAGTGGTAGAGCTCTTGCCTTGCAAATACAAGGCCCTGAGTTCAATCCCCAGCACCACATACATAAAAAAAAAAAAAAGATTTTCAAACATATACAGAATTAAAAAAATAAGGCCCCCCAATTTCAAAGATTCAATACAAAAATTGGCATCTGAGATGAACACACACTTCTCGGGTAAAGAAATATAAATGGCAAATAAATATATGAAAAATATTCAACATCCTTAGTCATTCAAGAAAAGCAAATTAAAACAACACTGAGAATCCATCTTACTCCAGACAGAATGGCTATCATCAAGAAATCAACCAATAACAAATGCTGAAGGGGCTGTTGGGAAAAAGGAACCCTTCTCCACTGTTGGTGGGAGTGTAGACTAGTGCAACCACTGTGGAAATCAGTCTGGAGTTTCCTTATAAAATAGAATTAGAGGTCCCATTCAAGCCACCTATTCCTCTTCTGGGTACTTTTCCAGAAGAGCCCAAAACATCATACCACAATAATACATGTGCACCCATGTTTATAGCAGCACAAATTACAATAGCTAAATCATGGAAACAACCCAAATGCCCATCATCTGAGGAATAGATAAAAAAGCTGTGGTATTTTTATATAATGCAATATTACTTAGCTATAAAGAAAGATAAACTTGTGGCTTTTATAGGTAAATGATTGCCACTAGAGACCATACTCATAAGTGAAATAAATAAGCCTCATATGTATAAACATCATATTGTCTCTCTAGTATAAGAATCTGAAAGAGTAAATGAAATCTAAAAGGTAGAATAGATAATGAGAAAGGGAAATAAACTGCTCAAGAGGAAAGAACAAGTGGGTTGAGGGAAAGGTGAAAATAAAGAAATGGGGCGAAAAAAAAATATATATATATATAAAATGACCAGAATAATTGGGATAATTGTACTATTAATTTATGTTGTTTTCTTGAAAGGAACAGTTGATTTTTAATTGTTTGATTATTCTTCCATGTCTGTATTTGTTTATCAGAGTAACAAATACAAAGATAACAGTATGTAATGCAACAACCATTGTTAATTTCTTTTCACCTTTTCTGAAACTCTGTATTGTTTATATTGTTTTTATGTTGTTTTGCTTATGTATGTGTGTTTGTTAATATGTTTTTGTTCTTTTGTCATTAAAAATAAAATTGAAAAATGAAATAAAATAAATTATGTCCTCTCTCAGCATTTCCAGAGTCTATCTCTCAGCTTCCCTCAGGGTTTCACCTTGAAAATGAACTTTGTCCTCCTTACAGCAGCTTACTTCTTCAAGATAAAATGGTTTCAATAACTTGGTCCAGCTGTATCTTAAGATTATTCATCTTAACAAACAAACATGAAGCATGGGTAAACTTTCCACTCCACTGGGTTCCTAATGGTGAGGGATTTGACCCTTTAGGTTTTTTGGTTTGGTTTGGTTTTTTGTTTGCTTTTGTTTATCTTGTTTTGTTTTAGAGGATGACAAGGAAATGTAGCTTGTGAAAACTTCTGAGAACGCCTCACATGTGAATAGCTAGAAGCAGCAGGTTTTCTTTCTGGACTTTACCCATGGTGTGGAAGGGGTGCCTGCTGCAGGATGGGTGATGAGAGCAGTGAAGACAAAACTGGAGGGCAATGATAATTTGGCTCCCAGCTGTTGGCTCCTCAAACTTCCTTACCAGAGAGGAGAGCTTTTAAGAACTTGGTCCTCAAGTACATGGAAAAACTGTGTGGAAACAACACAGGCAGTTAAGGGGTAAAAAGTCACATCAGTGAGGATGAAGAGCAGGGACAGGAGTCAAATAACTGCATTTATTGGCTGACTTGAGCTGGATTTCTTTTCTCGCTACTGTGGTTTAGATCTCACCACCTACCCCATCTCATGTGTTTGGAAGTTGGCTGGATCACAGGGTCCTCATCAGTGGATTCATTCATTGATGAGTTCAGTAACTGAATGTGCTATTAAGCAATGGAGCCTGGTTGGAGGTGGGTGGCTGGCACGACTGGGAAGGGTATATTCTCCCAGTGCTCCCTTCTGTAGCTCTTTCCTGGGAGCCGTGGATTGAACACTTTCCTCTGCCATGGTCCTCTGGCATTGTTGCTGCCTCTATGCCAGTTGACAGACGGAAACTGTGAGCCAAAATAAAGTTCCCCCTTCTTTCAATTGTGGCTGTGGGGTATCTTGTCCCAGGCACAGGAAAAGGACTAAGACGCTCATCCTTCAGAATAGAGTTATTTGGCTCGGTGTAACTACCTGTTGCTGTTAGGTGTGCATCTATTTCAGAACTATTGGTTAGTTAACTACTGGTTAGTTAACATAATTTGACTTGTGTGGCAAGTGTCACATTTACAATGCCCCAGTCTTCAGATACATTTGTTTCAGAAATTGATTTCCAGGTATAGAGAAGCCATAAAACTTAGCAAGTCAAAGTTGATTCTTTCTGGCCTCTCTCTTGGCAGCCTTCCTCATGGGAGCAAAGGAAGTTTGGACCGACGACCAGGTTGCATATGGACAGATAAACATCTGAAAACCCATAGACACATGACAAAGCAAGGTAGGACAAGGGAGGGAGGGAAGAGATTTTCTGTGTTTAACAAAGAATTATTCAGAGATTCTTGTCTTGAAGGGATGGATAGCTCCAAAAACAGACAGAGCATCATTCAGTATTGAATTTGGTGTTTACTTACAGTGAACATTCAGTCTAATTTGCTTGGAAATATCTTGGTCTTTTGTTCCAAAATACTTACTGCTTTTAAAAGTCCCTGCCTGAACAATAAATGATATGGCACCAGATGCGAGTGTAAAAGAAGAGGGAGGGATTCCCATTTTTCCTTGGCTCTGATTGTTGCTCCAAACAAGTACAATAACAATACTGTTGATGGTTCCAAAAGAGACCTCAGTGCTCTGTAGACATGGTCTCAGTGTCCCTGCCATCTCCAACTCTGGAAAGCATAGAATAGCTTTTATACACAAATGTAAAGGTCCTCTACATTTTCCCTTACACTGGACTTCAGAGAGAAAGAAAATCATTTTGGGGCATAGAAGATTCAATTCACAGTCCAGAGTGAATCACTCTATTGCTGGCTGTGCTCCCTGTCCTACTCATGGATGCCTCTGCCAGTGGGGTGTGGATGTCAGAGGAGCCCCTGCCACCTCTGGTCTCTTCCTCCAAGAGTCAAAGCATGGCTTATTTCTAAGGGGGAGTAAAGCGCTGCCAAGGGAAGCCTGCTGCTGGGGGACTACAGGATGAGAAGATGGCTCTCCAGGCAAAGACAAAACACTCCTCAGAAGAATAAGGAACTACTTTTTGGAAGGCCCAGTTCTCTGACTAGCTCTCTCAGTACTTTGCTCTTGCAAGTCTCGCTTCTGGCACCAGAGAAGGGGAATGTACAATCCCTGGGAGGATGGCAAAGGGCTGTGTGCTTCTTTCCCAGGGAGGTTAGAAGGTCAATATATGCAACATCCAGGCTTCAGCCTCAAATGCCCCGGAACCGTGGTCTGAGAGGTCACACACACACACACACACACACACACACTCTCTCTCTCTCTCTCTCTCTCTCTCTCTCTCTCTCTCTCTCTCGTGTGCACGCGCGTGCAGGCGAAACACAACTGACACCTTCGGTGAAATGGAGAAGGACATACAAAAGGACAGAAATGGAGTGAGAAGAAAGGAGAGAAAAGGAGAATGAAATGAAGGAAGGACATGAGGGAGGGAGAGAAGGAAGGAGGGGAGGAAGGGTTTGTGAGACCCAACACAGTTTCAATTTTCCTACTCCTCCACTTCTCTCCTGTGATTTTTTTCATAGCTTTAAATTTTACTTGTGTGTTTTTCTCTGAAACCAAATCTACCAAATCTTGTGCCAAGAAATTATTTTTATCAAGTGAGTATTCAAAGTTTAAGAAGGTAACACTAGGAAGAGTGAGATTGTTCCTATTTTGGGCTCCTAGCCCCTCATGGATACAAATTTTATCATCTTCTCCAGCTCAGCAAGGTGAAGCCTAGAAGGGCTGGATGGTGTGAGTGTGGACTCCAGTGGTCTAGTGTTCCTGCCATCTCCGATTCTGAGAAGCACAGAGTAGCTTTCATCTACAAATGTAAATGTCCTCTTCATTTATAAATTGTGGTACCCATCAGCTAGTAGAGTTTTCAACTAGTTAACTAAGTGTGTCTTCCTGGGACTCTGAAAGAGACCCATCTACCAGGCACATTAAAGCTAGGAGTGTGTGGGTGTAGGTTCTTCCACACACAATGGGGCAGATCCTGAGGGTTTGGATTAAAGTTGGCCCACCTCCGCCCAGAAGCCCACCACCCAGCCTGTCCCAAGGGAAAATGCACTCGAGGAAAGGGTCAGGGACAGTGAAGAGGGGGAGAGTCCAGGAGCCTAGTCACCATCACATCCACCTGTGAACTAAACAGGATCTGAGGCTCTGCACACCTGGCCACACAAGCCATGTTCTAATGAGCAAAGGTATGTCCTGCACTTGGTGGTTTGGACCCTTTTTCACACATTTTTGTTCTTTTCCCCAAAGTGATTCATTAAGCATGTCACTTGGTGGAATTGGATTATTACTGCTTGATAAGACTTTTCAGATGAGAAAGCCCACAAACCAAACAAAATCTTACCAGACTGTGGGCTAAAATTTCTGCATTATAAACTTTTGTCACCAGACCCAGAAGCTGGAGATAGAACTTGCCTCAGGCAGAACTAGAAAGCAAATAGAAGTTGCCACCCGAGTCCTCGCCTATCCTTTCCCCTTCCTTCCTCTTCACGTGCTCTGGCTCTCCTGCTCATCCGGACCCCGCAGATCCCAAAGGCATCACGTTCCCAGGGACCATGCTGGTGGGCATAACGGGCTCCCTCTGGGCTTTGAACTTGGGAGTGTTGAATGGAAACCTTCTTTCTAACAATGAAAAATTTCTTCTCTCCATAGAGAAAATATTAGAAGAAACTGGGAGCAAGGAAGTCCACAAAACCGTGAAAAAATTACATTCATCATTCATCCACTCCATCGATGGCTGGGACAGTGCTGAGACCCCTGGCTGAAGGCAGACTAACTTGAAGCTGGAGGCTTCACCAAGAAAAGAAGGGTAAATTCCTTGTTTGCTTCATAAGCTTAGCTCAAGGAGCTTCTTTTCCCCTCTTCCTCTTCCTCCTCCTCTTTCTCCTTCCCCTTTTTCTCCTCCTCTTCCTTCTTCATCTTTTCCTGGCCCTCCTCCTTCTTCCTCCCCTTCTTTTTCCTTTGTTTGCAGACCCTCACTTTCTTCCCCTATATCGTGGTTCTGTCTGCTCTCACAGGCAAAGCGGGTTACAATGGGGGCTGCTTTTCTATTCTTTACAACCCAAAGTAGCATCATGTGATAATCAAGATGGGGAGTGTGGGATGTGCCCAGATGAAAGGGTGAGGGTCTCCCTAGCACCTGTGTCTCCTGCTGACAGCTTCACACAGCCTAAGGGAAAGTGAAACCAGGGGGAACTTTATAATGGAACTTATCCACAGGATGGGAACCTCAGCTATGACTTGCAGTGCAAACACATCTGGCCCAGCTTCTACACTTGGGCTTTCCCCATTATGCCGGTCAGAACTGTGGCCAGTATTCACTGGTTGCAGAAAGCCAGCTCACAGCTCCTGGAACCTGCGGGTGCCCACTGGACCCAGCAGACTCTTTGAAGACAGCCAGTGGGTTTCAGGGCCCAGCCTCTCTCAAGCAGAGCTGCAGGCTGGCTTTTCTACAATTCATGCTGCTGTCCTGAAATTTTCTCCTTTTTGGCACTGCTAAGGGGAGAGGTATTGAAAGAAAGCCAGACCAGATGGGAAGGGATTCCATTACTTTGTAAGGGCCCGAATGGCATTTCTTTTTAATGCGACATGAGAATTTTAACATGTTTAAAAATTTCCATACCCTAATTATAAGGCTCATTTTTATTAAAGGCACACACACCTCCCTTGTAGCTGGGGAAGTTTTGGCTCTGAAGTTGGTTGCTTCATGACAATTCCGTCCTGGGCACTGCTTAGCTCTGTTAGTAACTGGCTTAGCACTTGCCATTTTCCATTCCTGGGTAATGACAGAGATGCTAACACAATAGCAAAGCTGTTAATCCCAAACATGTTACTAATAAGGCAAGCTGCCTCAGTAGAGGTTGCAGAGAGGAAGGGGAGATGTATGTGGAAATGCTAATAGGCAAGCTTGCGCTATGCCTCTCATACCCACAGATTTGCGGATAATGAGGAATGTCCTGCTTTTCTCAGAATGTCACCACACTTAATCAACTCAGAGCTCCCACACTAATCGCACGCCCCCAGCTGATGTTTGGTATCCGGGAGGCTGGGAAGGTGAGCAGTACGTGTGCGTGAGCTCGCTCCTTGGATAGCACTGGAAAGATTCTTGGCAGGTTCAACTTTCCTTGTCATTTTTGACACACTTCTGTATGGGATTTATTGACCTTTCGGATAGGTGGAAGGCTCCATTGTTTTTTAGCTGTGTAAAGAAAATCAACAAATGTGTGAGTGAAAGCAAGTCCACCCCAATCTGGGCTATTGTTTCAGAAAGGATCAAAATCAGAGAGGACAGATATTATATGATTTGAGTTAAGTGCGGTTTTGGAAGCATGATGTGACCAAGTTCAATAAGCGTGAGGGGTAGAAGAAGGGAGGGAAATCATAGAGACTCGTTCCCTCTATCCCCCCCAGAGCTCAAACCACATAAGACACCAGACAAGCTGCAGCTTTGGTTTGCACCATAGACAATGGATTAAATCCTTGTGTAGCCTCTGCCCTACCTAAGACTTTTCTCATTAGCTGTCCTGGACATGCTTAAAACTTGGTAGAGTTCACCTGATGAGTTTGGCAGTGACAGGAACCACTGGCCACTGGCCAAAGCAAGGCATTTTGCTTGACACGTAAGGCAGCTCTGGAAATCTATAAGTCATTCTTCACTTTGTGTGCACATCAGAATAACGCTAGGAGCTCTGAGATACTACGATGCCCTCGGCTTTACATCTGGAGATCTGGTTTCTACTGGTTTAACTCTACATTAAACACACATTAAACTATGAGCTACCAAAAAAAATCCTGAGAACTGTCCTTTCCAAAGCTTTCCATGTGATTCTAGAATAAAGTAATAATTTTTTTTAAAAAACCAAAGATTATTTTTTTTACCTTTTACTTTGCCAGATAAGAAGGAGCTATGGCCTGCTGTTATTATCCTCTGAGGCTACAAAGACAAAAATCTCATAAATCAGTGTGTACATTGTACACTGGACCCCCACTGTGGCAGTATGGAGGCGGGGCCTAATATGAGGGCCTTCAAAGGCTGGGGTGCACACTCAGAAGGAGCAGGATCATCCTCAGGGGACCCCAGATGAGTTCCCCGTGAGAAGCTGTTACAGAAAGAGTAAGCCTGGCTCTTTCCCCTTTGCTTTTCTGTCTGGCAATGTAGTCTTGTCCCTACACAAGATCGCCTGCTGTGATACAATCTGCCAGGATGTGATGCAGCTCAGAGGGCCTTCATCAGAGCTGAGTCAACAAGCACCAGGTCTTTGCACTTCAGAGCTGTGCACTAAATAAAACTCTTTTCTTTATAAAGTGACCCAGCCTCAAGCTTTTCATTACAATAACAAATAACTAATACAACTAGGTAGTTTATGAACAACACAGTTCTTTTTCTCAGTGTTGGAGACTGAACTCCAAAGTCCAGGTACTGGCGGATTGGGTGCCTAAAGAGGGCCTAGTGCTCACCGGCAGTCTCCTGCCTGAGACCTCACATGGTGGGAGGGCAAACAAGCTCTCTGAACCTCATGTGTCAGGGCACTAATCCCATTCACGGGAGCCTTGCTCTTATAATTTAATCATTTCCTAAAATCTCCACTTCTTAATCCTGTCCCATTGGGCATTTGGTTTCAGTATCTGAATTCAGATCATAGCCTCTGCCGCCAGCATTATTTCCTATAGGAAAGAACTGAAAGCACACACTTAGCTTAGTAAAAATTTCCTGCCATGCTCATATCATGGCGGCATTATTCCCAACAGCCAAAGGGTGGAATCAGCCAGCTGACAGCTGAGGAGGCAGACAACATGGTCCTATATACAAGGAACACAGTATTACTCCATCCAACATTACATAACACCAATGAAGCTGAGTAAAATAAGTCACCCAGAGAAGTCCAGATTTGGCACAAGGCACTTATGGTCTCTAGAATAGTCAGATTCACAGAGTTGGAGAGAATGGCAGTTGCTAGAGGCTGATAGAAGAGGAAAATAGAGATGCTGTGTTTAATGGGTGTGGAGGTTGATTTGAAATGACGAAATAGCTCTGAGGAGGGACAATAATGTGTCTGCACAATGATGCCTATATATACATAATACTATTGAAATTTACACTTATGAATGAGCAAATGGCAAATTTATGCTTCACATATTTAACACCACTTTCAAAATATGCCATTGTCTTTATTTGTCTCATTGTGCTGTGTGGACTAGTATGTGAAAGTGTTGCTTAGGATGAAGTCATCTCTGATGGCTTACAGAAAACAAAGTCTGTGGGTAGAGCCCCGGTGGCCAATCCAGTTACCCAGGAGCAACTCGTAGTCAGAAAACCTCTAAATTGCCTTCAGAGAGGCTGCAAGAGCTCTGTCCCATTGTGATAGAATTGCATTTCCACATCATAACAAAAGCATTAGTCACATCCTTGGAGAAACTGAACAATTCCCTCAAACTCAGGATCCCAGATCAGGGGCCAAGTTGTACTCCAGTGTTTTGGTATTTTTATGAACAGAGATGTCTGGAAGGCAATATACCCAAGGAAGTTTCCGAGAAGCCAGGGATTCACCCCAAAGCTAATATGAGTGAGCAACAGCAGAGGGTAGCACCTGATCTTTCCTTCCCAAAACAATAGGGCACAATAGAAAAGACCTGCACAGGTTAAAAGGAAAGCAATTCAGTACCCACAGGAAACCATTTACAGACAAGGTATCCTTAGGGACAGAATTACTTGGGAACTATCACCAAAGTACATGAAAACAATACTATTATTTATTGCAGTAGTTTCTTCTTGTGAAAATACGTGTGTGTTTCATGTGTGTCTGCATGTATGTGTACAACAATGTAAGACAGAGATATATTATGATTATTTAGTAGGTTTTAAAGAGTCACATTAATATGTTCTTAGCAACACGGAGACTGATAGCCTTCTGGCAGGCCCTATATCTGGAACTTATAATCATGGAATTTTTGTACTACATTAAGAATCTCTATGGTTGGTAATAGAGCACTAAAATAGCTAGCATTGCATTGGTGTTTCTGACTCTCTGCATTTGTGTAATTCCTTTGCCAGAAACGCATACTTAACTTGTCTTGGTAGATTTTTGTGCTATGTCTT
This sequence comes from Dinomys branickii, assembly GCA_004027595.1. Taxonomy (NCBI): domain Eukaryota; kingdom Metazoa; phylum Chordata; class Mammalia; order Rodentia; family Dinomyidae; genus Dinomys; species Dinomys branickii. Next base: position 87,254 of record PVLD010003116.1, read on the forward strand.
TCAAATGGAAAAACTCTATTCAAGCATTCCAGTTTTATCAAGTAGCAAAAACACCCAGGCTGTTGGCCAGAATTCGCATGTCTGTGAACTGCATTCCTTTCTCAGATACTGCAGGGCTGGAAACTAATAACAATTTTCTAAAATGCTATTGGATCTATGGCTCTGGCAGCAGGTCAGTTCACTTAGCCACTTCCATTAAAGTGATAATTATTGGCATAAAATCTTAGAAATCATCACAAATAGTGGTAATGAATTCCTAGTTGAATTGACATTTTTCGTTCAATAAACATCTGTTAAGTACCTGCTACATGTAATGGTCTGTAATTTCTTACCTTTGTCTAGTACTTTAGAACTGTAAAAATTATGTTCATTATCTCATTGGATTATGGCAGAACCTGGTAAGGAAGGTACACAGGTTAATATACAAAGAAATGGACACTTGGAGAGATCAAACGCCTTGTTCAAGATCTCTGAGACAGTAAGTGACGTGGTCGCAAATAAAACCCAAGTCGCCTCAAGCTCATCCTATTCTATGGGCTGATCGCTATCTTTCCTCTTTACCACCATTCATTGCTGATGACTTTATTAAATTTCCCTGTGTTTGTTCTCTGAATAACTTTCCACATCAGTGTGTTCTTTTTCTTTCTTGGTTTTGAAAAGTTTTATAGTGTCATTAAGCAGCATGCCATATGATTCCAAAGTTCAGCTAAAGTGCTCGGCTAAAGTGGCCTCTAACATTTGCTACTCAATCCTCTTGCTTTCCACATCACCAGTGCTAGCTGTGCATGCCTCTTTTTTTTTCCAGAAGAAAAGCAGAAGCCTTTTTCCTCTGCACCAGTGTATGTCTTGTGACAAACAGAGAAATCGGACAGCCAATAGTAGACCTGAGCTTGTGAACAGAGCATTACACTCTCACAGGCCTGAGTGTCCCTCAAAGGGGAGCTCTAAAGGCTTTTCTGATCTCCTCAGAAGGGTAAGGTTAGCAACAAATATATGAAAAATTTGAACTTAATTAAACTCTAAATTAATGCAAATATGGGCAAGTCTCTTTAGAATTCCTGCTAACATTACATGTGCATGTATGGAGGACAGAACTGTGGAAACATTAGAAAGATCAGTAGTGCCAGAAGTTCAGCGGTGGGGGCAAGGAATAGGCAGAGCTCAGATAATTTTTAAGGCAGTTTAAAAAAGAGTCTGCATAACACGATAAGGATGGATATGTCATCTCATTGTACATTTGTATAAACCTATAGAACATACAACTCCAGAATCAACCCTCAATTATGGACTCTGAGTGACTGTATTGTATCTGTGCAGACTTTTCAAGTGTAACGAAGGTCCCGGGGAGGGGATTGATAAGCTGAAAGGGGGGCTGCTAACTGGGCATGGGCATGCATGTGTGACGGTAAGGGCATGGGGCACATCTTTGTTCATACTCTCCATTTTGTTGTGAACCAAAAACTGCTTTTAAAAATAAAATCTTAAAATGTAAAATTAAATTATATGAGAATAATTAAATAATACTAAGTGATAACTTTCTAAAAAAGATCTAGGACCCAATCCCAACTTCCTACTCACTAAAAAAGGAGTGATAGTTTCAGTGATGGTGGTTCAAAGAGCCATCTGCCAGCCTCTTCTCCCTGCTCGAGATCTTGCTTCAAATCTTCTGCATTAAAATATCTATTTTTTTTTACTATTAGTTGCTTACTAATCACATTGGGAAAAATGGTCTACCCGCATTTGCCACATTTTAGGGACAAAAATGTTACCAATTTATACCTACGAAAAATTCTACTTCCTCCAACATATTCTGCAAATGATTAGAAATGGCAGAACTATTTGTTAATAAAAATGACACCATGATACTTGAGCTGAGCACCTCTCAAACCCCAGGCTTTACATCTAACTTCTTTCTCTTATTCAAGGTCCTCTCTGCTATGTAATATTGAGAGAAACATTCCAGGTCTCTTATGCAATGAAGTTTTTGCTGCTTGAAATAATAAAGCATTCATTACACTGTGCCATATCTCCTCTTTTGGAAGACTGTAGGACTCACTCTGAGACCTATTGCTCAGAAGTGATGCAGTGATATAACCTGAATTATCTCATGGTGAATATTATGAAGTTTCTTCTACTCAGCTCAAGAGAAATCTGCATCTCAAGAAGAAAACTCTTCAATGGTCAGGGTCTTCCTTGGATTAAAAATCGAGTAAAATACTGACAAAGGGTTTCCTCTCCAATTTTCTCCCTTCTCTTCATAGCTTTGTTTGGATAATGCCCTCCTTTTGCCCCAGGGCTCCAGACTAATGAGATTTGTTTGTGATATTTGTATTATGAGCAAGTTAATTATCTGCAACCTGACTGCATTTGTCTTTGTGAATGTCCATTGCTAATAGAACCGCTGCTTTCTCTTTGCTCATCGAACCATAAGAGCTGTTCAATAACTCATCCTTTCTGATGACTTCCACACAAAGAATCCTCTTGAGAAGAAAAATTTCTAAACAATATCTCCCTCAAAAAAATCAAGATTTTATTATTTGACCTCTAGGTCAAATATTCATGATTGTGTAACTCTAAGAAATGCAGCCTAAGCCAGTCTGTTGGCCTCCAATTTGTCTCCTGAAGAACAGAATGGCCTAAAATATAATGGGCAAGATGCGCACTCCACTGGCTGTATCTTTCCTTAAGTTGGCCCATTTTATTTTATTAGGGAATAAGAATAATAAAAGAATGACTTTCTATGATGTCCTTCTTTGAGCTCCTTGCATCTTGAAGGCAGATGTTCCAATCTTTTGAAAATTGCGAACAACTTTGAGTGGGGATCAGTAGGATGACAAGTGAGTAAACAATCAACTGAGCTGTTATTTGCTGTCATTATTCCATGCAGAAAGTTGATCACAGTGATTTTCTCATCAGTGTTCTGGAGCTGTGAGTCTCAGAGATTATGAGATCATGAATAGGACTATGTCAGGAGAACTTAAAGATATGTTCACTATCAAATGTAGATAAGGTCGTTTCTGAGATCTTCAGGACTTCCCACTACATCAGATTCATGATCTGATAGTCTAGTGGTTTTTAAGAATCTTGGATCAGAATGCATTTCTGAGATAAAGAGCACACATTAAACTCTTTTTTCAAAGAATTTTTGTGGAAATTCCTCTGGTGTTCCTCTGGTGCTTCGGATATGCTATAGATAGAATGACTATGTGTTACTCTATCGCAGGTGCTTGAGGTTTGTACCTATTGGCCCAACTCAGTAGTCCCTCTCCTCTAATACTAAAGATTGTTCCTGTTTGGTAAAGGAATAGTGTGGTTACCCTAGCCATGTAATATTATTCTCCAAAAGGAATGGTTCACTAGCCTTGCACAGGGTTAGCCAGGGACAATATGAGTGCAGGTAAGCCAAGCCAAAAGTGAAGCTCTCCACCGGACATCTCTGGTTTCAAAATAGAGAAGAGAAAATTCTTACCTAGTTATTTAGACTCCAATATACAAGGCCTTAAGGGAATATGTGCAAAATATTTCTGAAGCAGAATTTTCTCAATTCATACCTCGCTAACATAAAGGAACCAGAGAATTATGATCAAAGCAGTAACAGAGCCATTCATCATTGCCTCCTGTCTGTAGATAGAGAATAACATATAACTCTAACCACACATGGGATACGTTGGGAATGTTGGAGGCGTGTGGAACAGTGGATTCCATTACTTGAATACACAGATTCAAAATAGCGATTCCCATGCTAGTCATGCTGTTGTGGTCAAACTAACAAAAGAAATGTCACTTGGTACCATATGCAACTCCCTATCCCCTCCCACCCTTCAGAACACCCACCAATAGATAGGTACATAAAGATTTTAGAACATTTTCTTCATCTGGTTGTGTTTGTACCTAAAGCTGAGATTTATTTATTTCAAAATGTACTTTTGAGTCAGTACATTATAAATTTTATCACTGAAATACATTCTCCATTTTATTATTTATGGCTCTGATTTTAGTAAATAAGGGGGTAGCATTATTAATATAAAAGATTAACTTCAATTTCAAAATAAAATGTGACTTTTGTAAGACTGATTCTGAAAAAGAAATTCAGAGAAGGGAGGGGTGAATGTCCTATAGTAAGATACTAAAATTGGATACAATGATGTTAAAAAAAGTTTTATTAACTTTAGATTAAACAGACATGAGGTACTCAATTAAAATGATTTCTGAGGTTCTAAAACCATCATGTTCTGTGATTAATATAGTAAATGTATGTTTGATTGAAATATTAAGCAGAAGGGAAATAAATAACAAAGATTTAAAAATATATATTCTCATTAGCAATGCAGGGCTGAAGTAAAAAGTTCAGTAAAAATATGGCTTGCTTCTAGGAGATGAATAATATTATTTACGGAACTATTATGAACAAGTCAGGATGTTCTTTCTCATTTGCATTTGTAGCCTGATTGGTGAATTATGCCCCAGGATTCCAAATCATTGTTCTCTAAATTTGAGCCCAGAAATATGCCTTATGGTCTAACTTCTTTTTCTCCTGCCTGCTTCTCTTTTTTTCAATGTAATATGGACCTAGGGGTGTGTGGGTAACATCTAGATAGAATGTAGACTCTCCATCACATTAAAGCAACTAAAGGAAAAGCAAAGAAACTGATCAAACAGTCTTTGATATAATTTTTAAAATTTTGTCTGAATGAATTTAATCATATCAACTTCAGGTTTTTCTTTTAAATCGAAATTGGTCACAATTTAACTGAAAAAGAAAAACAACCAACATGGCTAAGTACTGGAAATAGAAAGCTCACTGGCCCTGTTCCAGAGGGGAGAAGGGGGAAAAGCCATGACCATATTTTAGCTATAAATTTATTTACTTTTTAAAATAATTTTACTGGTACATTTTAGATATATGTAATGATAACATTCATCATAAGGACTTTGTACCTGTATGTGATATGTTTTGATTCTTCTTCTTTCCCTTACAAATAATATGCACATACATGTATGATGGTGTCCTTTCTTGATAAGCAACTGTTTGACTCTGGGCATAGCCAAGAGTATATTCAATCTTTGGTCACTTGATCCAAGGGCATTCATTTCATTCAACCAACATTCTCTGAGGCTTCATTATGTGCCTGGAACTGTGAGAGGTCCTAAGAATTCATTGAACAAAATCAAGGACATAGAACTGCCCTTGTGGAAGAGGGCTTTATCTTCCAGAGGAGAGTTCGGTTGGGTATGAAATAATCACACAGCCCAATGGAAAAATTGTGATCAACACAGGTGCTACTGCACAAAGCTGATGCTGTGAATTACAGTGAGGGAGAGGACAAGTCAGGAAGGTCAGGAAGTGGTGTTGAAGTAACAGATGCTGGAGACCATTACAAAGTGGCTCTGAGTTGGATTTAATATTAACCAGTTGGCTTTCTGTGTTTACTTGTGAGTTGTCTGAAGCTTAGGTACCTTGTCTGCCACCCCAACTAACTAGAAAGAGACTGCAGCCACAGGCATTTCACTCCTGCTGTGAAGGCCTTCCTGGAAATAACATAGGTCTCCTAAAATCACATACTGTATTACTTGAAGGAGTCCTTAAAGGGATTCCCAAGTCCTGTCCAGATTCCTGCATTTTCTTCAGTATTCCCCCTCCCTTGTTTGTAAACGAAATAAATACTGGCACCCAGAGAAGTCTTGGTCTAAACTCAGAGAATACTGAAGCTGTTAGAGAGCTAGTCTCTCCTGGGCCCCTGAAATCATCTCCATTGTCTCATTTACTTAAGCCTTCGAGGTCCACTGGCTTGGGAGATTGTGGGCCTGATCAGCCCGCAATAATGTAGGGTTATTTAATCCAGTTTTCAATAATAGGTAGAGACATGGAGATAAAGACTTAGATGACATAGAAATTGTGGCGTGGAATAATTGCAAATGTACCACGTTCAAATGTCCAGTGGTGGGAAGAAGCAATATAAATATATAGGCTGGATCCTGGAATGCAAAGCTTAGTAGAATAGAGATGAGGGTAAAAGGTCAAATAAGGACCAGACCATTTAGTTTGGGGGATCAAATTACAGGGCTTCAGCTCTTTCTAAGAGACATTGGAAAGTTACTGAGTTTTAAGGAAAAGAATGATGTGATCATTGCATTGAAAAGGTCACAGTGCTAGACAGAGTCATCTTAAAAAAATAAAATAATCTTTTACCCCAAGCACTGGATGTATGGCCAGAGTATAGCCTTTGTGAGTTCCTTAGGGAGTTACCTGACCTGTGGGACTACCAAAGTTTTGTGACTTTCCAAGGTTCACATTTTGATCATTGCAAGGTATGAGGCCCTGGCCTTGTCTTCCAACCTTGGGGCAATTCTGAAGGGTCTTTCCAGCTTCAGAAAACCTCACAGTGTTGGCTGAATCTTTGGATAAGACTTCACTGAAACTCAGCTTCCCTCTGGGTCAAATTTACTCCCCTCTTTCCCATTAGAAAACCTCTTTCATAGTCTTCTTACATATAACTCTCCACCCTGAGTCTGCTTCCTGGGAGAGGCAACCTGTGACAGCCTGAGATTCAGGTGGAAAATGACTGAAAGGGTCTCATGTTATCCCAAATGAGTAGACAGCAGCAGCTGGGCCTTCGGGTGATGGAAAGAGATGTGGGGAAAAGGATGTAAAAGATAACAGGATTGGGTGATTAAATGAACATGATGAACAGCAAGAAGACACCAAGCATGACTCTTTGATCTCCAGAGAGTGCAACTGGAAGATTCAATAAGGTTGGGGGAAAGGAAACATCCGGAATTTCCTCTTGGCACTTGGTGAATTTACACATCCAGGTGGAGAGTCAAAGAAGGGCATTCAAAGAATCTGAATCTCTAGAGAATGCATCTTGATTGTAAAAGGAGTCACAAACTCATTCAGGAGAAGAGAACAGACTGACAGGAGAAAGGGACCTAGGTCAGTACACAGAGGTATTAATCTCAGTGTCCATTCCAGTTCTGACATTCTGTATTTCCACACCTTCATGAAGTCTAGACACAGAGTTCATGACTTGTGAGAAGTAACTACCCCTTTGAGAATAAAAGGGAAATTATGGCACTTTTGTTTAGATGCACAATTTTGTTTGTGTACAGTATCAAGGGGTGTCACACCCTTAAGTGAATGCCTAACCCCCTCAGTGATCTATAGTCTTCTAGAGGAAAACACTCCTTCTATAATCCTTTTACACAGACACACACACACACACACACACACACACACACACACACACACACATTCACTCACTCCCAGGAAGGATGTGGATGTAACAGGTGCAGATGAAGGTTTATCAGAGAGAGCTGGAAAAGATGTTTACAACAGTGCACACAACTTTAAATTCAATACTCATCCTTGAGATCTACTTTGTCCCGTTCCCATGTGGAGCTCTCACTGGTTCCTTATCTCACAAAGTGCCCAGATGGCTGGCCTGCTTCTTCCCCCCACTGCACTGCTACCCATCTCTTCTCATCTCTCTCCTTGCTTGCAGAAACAAAACCCATTTCGGTCATCTCTCCTGCAGAGTACTTAAGGATCCTTTTAAAAATTGGTGCTGCCATTACTATGTGATATTTGTTATTGTGTATGTCTTCTTCCAAGAATATTTCTTGACTATTACCTCTCTCTTTAAAGAGTCCCTCCCTAAGACTCCTGTCTAATGGGAAAAAAGGTAAAATAATTTTCAAGAATACAGCCCCAAAGCAGTACATGTATTCATGCTATTGTGCAGCTACCACCACCACTACCCATCGCCATAACTTCTTTTCGTCACAAAGAGGTGTTTCTTTTCCTCGCAGTCTTACCTTCTACTCCAAAATGCTTTCATAAGTTATTTCCTCCAAACTGTGACATTGCTCTAAGAAAGAGAGAATGCTACTAGTGAAGATGGCAAAATCTTCAATTTCTGCCAAATAGGGATTACCAAATAATCTAAGCCACCTTCAGCCATTAGTATCTACCATAGAGCAGTTAATCAAAAGAGTTGAAGGGAGCAAGAGTATAAGTAAGAGTTGGAGGAAGCATGTTTTGCCACAAGAGAGGAAACCAGGTAAAAGCACTGGGACATTTAGGGTTAGAGATAAGACAAAATTCCATAGCAAGAAGATGAAGCAACAGGGATGGCAGGGAAAGAGAAGCAAAACTGTAATTCCTACAGATCTTGGAGATCATAAAGAAGGAAATTTGTCTGTTTTGCCTGGTGCAGAACACTGTTTCAATTTTGCATGAGCATAGCTGAGTCCTCTCATAGAACACACATTCAAAATGACATGGAAATCTTCCTCCAGTGTGGAGATACCTATCAAGGAAATTAGTGACTTCTCCTACATGAATCTCAGCTGCCCTGGGAGCCTGCTCTGGGTCTGCTCTGCTTGGGTCTGGGGGCTCAAATGATGAAGGGTGGAATGCAGTTGATTACTGCAGACATAAACTGTGCAACTCTAATGATACACGAATTAAGATGCAAGGGGCTGGGGGAGAGGGTGGAGGCCACTTTTTTGTTATTTTCTGGAGTCTGCTTTGGAATTTTCCCATCTTTCTCTCTATATAACAATAGACATTAGCATTTTCGTATGTCTTGAAAGTTAAAGCAAGATGTGGGAAATTCAATTGTTGAAGAGCAGAGTCTCTAATTGCACTCTTCAGAGATTTCCAGTACTTTTGGAAAATGTGCACTGACAAAGGGCTTAATTTAATTATAGGTGGTTCATTTCCAGGGACGGCCTGATTTCCAATCCCACTCCCGCCCTGGTGTATCTGCTCTGCCAGGAAAGCTTCCACTGATTTCAGAGGGTAGAGAGAGCAAATGCAGAGATGCTGAATAGTGGGGTCCGATTATGATTTATGCTCATGTTTGTATTTTAAACATTTTACCTAAGCCTGAGTCCTCTCTGCAGAAATCAAGTTGCTTTTGGGCAATTGATACATCAAAAATTGCTCAAAAGAACTAAAGCTGGATTTGGAATTTTAACTGGAAGACATATTTTATAACAAAACATGGTGTCTACTCAGCATCTATTTCTGGAGACAATATGGACTTCTCACAAAATGCTACTAGGGACTTGAAGGCCCTCCCTGTCATCTCTCCAATACCAAACCATATGTACTAATTAGCAGCATGGCTAAAAAAAAATCAGCTTCACATTTATCATAACCTTATATCAAAACTCATATCTTCTCTGTTATTATTAAGTCTTTACTTAATAAAGTCTTTACTTTCTAAGCATTAAATACTTTCATTCTGACTCTGAAGCTTCCACAGACAGTAATGCTTCCTGTTGAGGCAGTAGGCTCTGTTGCATCAGGTCTTGCTGACTCGCCGATCATACATTCAACCACAGGAGATGGGATGTACGCAAAGTCCTCTGAGACCAGGCCCTTGCTGATGAAACCACGCAATGATTAAATGACCAGAAAAGAAACCAAACATTCATTCATTTTCATGAAGCTTCTCTCAGACACTCAACAGAGACTCTGGCATGAAAGTAGATAATATATTCAAGAAACAGGAAATATGATGCCCATGCCAGTGGGGTCCCTACCTTGGGTCCACCAGGCCTCGTGGGCCTGATGCAGCCAAACTTGCTATTGACTAAGATATCAGGAGAGCTTCAATTTTATGGAGCAATTGGCATAATGCTAGATGGAAATCAATACCTACAATCTAAATTTTGTATTTGATGTGTCGTCAGTTGAAGTTTGATGTTTGTTTCTCTTTCTTGGACTGATTTTCTTTCTGCAATCAGCATGATGAAAAAGAAAATAATGCTTATAAATGAAGTCAGCATACAGTACTGGCTGATCCAGAGGAAGTTGGCAGCTGCAGAAATTCTGTTTTCATTTTACATTAAGTGGCATTAATTACACTGCTATGTAACTAAGTATAACCACATAGTCATGGAGCAATTTTCTGCTCTTGTTTTAGGGGTGCTGTGGCACAAATATCTGACTAGGGGGAGAAGGAAGCCAGATCCTCTGAAAGGCTGTATTATTTGGGCAAGGGTCATGATTCTAGGTCAAAGGTTGTCACATGCTTTCCCCTGGCCAAGAATTGAACCAATCCTGGCAGCGCAGAGGTAGCTGGTGTGCCAGGTAAGCCAAAAGCTACTTCCCCTGGAGCCCAAAGAGTGAGGTATATGAAATACATTTAGGAAGAAATATTTTACTATAGGTCTTAAGTCTGTCTTTGAAAATGAGGTCACTACCAAGTTCAGATTTTCAGGTTTTCCCGTTAAATCTAAAAGTATTACAGACCACTGCAACCTTAAACAAGCATGACCTCTGTATGGTTCTTTTTGTGAGTGAGGTGACATAGGCTTTAGTAACTCCTACCTAGGCAACAGGAATTTCTCAGTACATTCAAGGATAATACTATCTTCCTGCTAACTAAGGTCTTGTGGCAAAAGAGAAAGAGGAGAGCTCAAACTTTCTACCATTAACTAGCTACCAGGCTTTGCATGAGTTAAACCGTTAATTTTCTGACCCTTTCATGGGTTACCTATAAGTGGAGACAGAAGTTCAAAGCTGAAAAGCAAGAGCCTAACTCACTAGAGCTGTTAAGTTCTCAGCTCAGAGATCTAGGATTCAAGATACATTTTTATGGGCTCCTGAGGGCAGATATTGACTTTACTTCAGTAACCTCGGTACTTGGTACTTGGTAAGGACTCATTTATGTTGGATTGAATAAGTAATTAAATAAACGTAATTATAATGCTCAAGAAAACATGCACTCTTGCAAATAACCCACAGTGCAGCTACCCAGTTAACAAGGTTTTTTTGTTTTGCTTTGCTTTGCTTTGCTTTGGTTTTTTGGCAAAGAATGAGATTCAACCAGACAGTTATGCATACCAAAGGAACCAGCCCAGAGCAGAGTTTTCAGAAGTAAGGAGAAAAAACAGACAAGTGGAACAGTCCTACTTTTTAAAGCCCAAGAACATGAGCAGGTATGCAATCACTCCCACAAAAGTAAGGCTGTTTGTTTTCTGTGCAGATTAGTAAAGACTTAAAGCTATCACCACTTAAGCTAGATGCTTTGGGATTGGGACACATTTCTACTAGGAAGTGAGTGGGAATTGACACGCAGCCTGGTCATCACTCATGAAGTCTTAAGTCCATTTGCTGGGCGTTTGGTTTCCAAGTGGATTACTTTTGGTAAGGTACTCCTTCTTGGAACTGTGTCTATCCCCACAAAATGCATTTGTTAATTTGTCAGGTCAGGGTCTTCAATGCTGATCATTCTCTATTGTTGCTAAGACCCATTCATTGTTATTTTCTGCATAATGCGTGGAAGGCACTCTTATCTTCTGGCTTCCAGTTGGGCTTGGCCCAAGTCATCAGTAGAAGATGAGAAAGGTGGAGAAAAGAAGAGGCCAGGGTACTTATCGGCATCACCATACACCCCTTCCCACTCCTATGCTGCATCACTAGTGTCAGGGCAGTGGGGACGGTGATGCTGGGCAGCCCATCCACTGTGCCAATTCTCACTGGGTTCCAGCAACACTGTTCCCCATCACAGTTCTCTCAGGCCTAGGGATAGTGAGGTCTTTCCTGTTGCGTGTTCCTTAATGCCCGAGGTCATCTTTGGGGATTCCCTTTCCCTGGTCGCGCCTCTGCAAACAGTCCTTTTATTCAGTTCTGTTAAATTAAATCTTTGGACTTGTCATCAGTTTCTTTTTGGGATGCTCCAAGTCAGGCAACCTTTTTCTAATTTGCACAGACTAACCCTGTGGACTAGGAGAGACTGGTTAGAATAAATACTTCCCATGTTGCTGAAGGATGTCTGAGATTTTATGACAGGCTCACTAATAAAATTATGAGTGTTTACAAATTTTGCATTGTAGCCCTGCTTTCAGGGCATTTTATAGTTGGACCACTCTAATATTTTCACCATTTACCTTGTTCCAGGTGGTCCCTTCACCCTCCTAATATTCCTTTTCATGTGCTTTTTTTGGTTACTTTATTCTCATTGCTGAGACAAAATACCTGACACACAAAATTAAGGAAGGAAAGGTTTATTTTGCTCGCAGTTTGTGGAGGCTTCAGTCCATACTTGGCTGGCTCCAAGGCAGAGTGGCACATGGCAGAGGGCAAAACTTCATATTGGCAGAAAACAGCAAAGCAACGAGAGCAAAAGGGAGGAGTGGGGTGGAGAGGTGGGGAGCAAGCCTCTTTTCCTCTCTTATACTGTATGCAAACTATCTGCCCCAGGGCAAGTGTAGCACTCACACCCATAATCCCAGCATTGGACCATGGATCAATCACAAACTCTAGAAGCCCAAGCCATGACTGCATGAGGCTTTGGGGGGACACCCAGACACAAGCCGTAACAGTGCTGTTCCTCCACCCAAACCCTCTTTCTCTCTTTCTGGAGACTGTATATGATAAAGGACATGATCTTGTATACTACCGTCAGACAGATACAGATTAGTTACCAGTACTAATGTCAAACAGATATAGATTAGTTGCCAGTTGCAGCAGTTACTACCTGTGGAATTGAGTTACTGGTTCTGTACCTTGCTTGATTGCCATACAAAAACATTCATGCTCATTATGACCACATAGTAGTTAGCATGAACTTACTCATCTCTTGACTTTGGCACCAGCTATGTAAGTCGCTTTAGCTAATCAAACGTTAGCATGTGCAACATGACAGATACTGAAACTTCCTTACATGGTTGGACTTGTCTCTCTGTACTCGCATAGTACAACAGCAGAGCATGGGCTAGTTAATTACAGACTGCTTTTTTCTGAACTTATATAAATTCAGAGTCATATATTCTCATCTATTATTTTTTAATATCTACCAAGTGTAAGGTGCATAATTCTAGATTTTCTTCCGCCAATGTGTGCCAGGGATAGAGAATAAAGTTATCTAATACGCATGGCTTGCCAAACACTGTCACTTAAATTTTATAGTGGTTCTATGTAATAAATAATGCTATATCATTAAATGCCCAAGTCCCTTGGCCAACACATGGTAGGCCCTGGGTTCAAACATGTATCTTTTGCTGTGAAAAACTACTAACCCTTCATTGCATTAGAAATATGACACATAGCCATATAACCATAATCTGAAGCAGTTATAATCCCTTGTCATCCAAAAAGCTATGTCCAACAGATGTGCTGCAGAGAGGGTGGAAGTGGCTCCCTGCCAGATGTTTACCTACTGCAATAAGAGATAATTGCCAGGCCCTGGGATAAGAAGAGGACTGAAACTAATCCTTGCCTTTGGAGGGCCTTATTATAACTGAGCCATACCTATGAAAATACCATCCTAACATGATCTGGAGAGTACTGAGTCTATGAGTTTCAGGTTAAGCTAAACCTTCCTGGAGGGAAGATTTGAACTATGTCTTAAAGTATGATTCAAGTAAGTTGTTTGAAGAAGTAAGGGGTCAGCCTCTCATGCCCAGAGAACATGAACAAAAACTCTACCTACTTAGTTACATGATCAGTCATCTGTGTACATGTAGTTGGAAAGTATTGCCCACAACCTGAGGACAAGAGTCTTATCTCCATTCCCACCCTGATTCCACAACCCACCCTACAACACCATAAGAACATGGGAAAATTTCAACAATCTTTCTGGGGATTGAATAAATGCCTCCTACTGGGAGCACACAGAAGGAATACATAATGCCATGTCTCCTTGATTTTAAAGCCAGTACCAAGTTGCTGCTCAGTCAACAGAAGTGAAGTATAGAGCTAAACACAGGCAATATATTTAAGTAGCAGAATTCCTAAAGGGTGTGACTGGAAGTGGAGTGCAGCAGAGCTGCTGGTCTATGGATGTTAGCATGCTCTTCCTCAAGACCTGGCAATTCTGGTGCTCAGGATCTCCTAATGCTAACTTCAACACATTCAGGGGAGAAGTTCAACACAGTATATGAGGGACATGAAATCACTCGCTTCATTTCAATAGAAGCAACCCAGAAACAAGTGGAAAAACATCTTGTCAAGGTAACTTTAAAAAAAAAATCTTCTTTTCATCTCCTGAAAATATTTAAAGTCTTCATAGTTGTATTTAGAGGCACTAAATAACCTATCTCCATAGGAGAGATTACCTTTAAATTGTACTTAAGCATATTTTTTATTTTAAAGATAAAAGAATGATAACATATGAACAAACACATACATTTAGAAAATAACACAAGAACAATACAAGCAATACAGAATTTCAGACAAGGTGATAGGAAACTAACAATGGTTGTTATATTACATATTGATATCTTCAAATTGGACCCTCAGATAAACAAATATAGACATGTAATGTTCATCAAACACATAAACATTAACTGTTCCTTTCACTAGAGCAATAAAAGTCAGTAGTACAACTATGTCACATATCCTGTGTATATATGTATACATATTTTTCCCTTTCTTTTCTCTTTTCCCTCATACCAGGTGATCTTTCCTTTTGAGCGGTTTGCTTTCATTTCACAATGTATGTTGTACCTCCTAGATTTTATTCACTCTTTCAGGTTCTTACACTAGTGAGACAATATGGCGTTTTTCACATGCAGGTCTGATTTATTTCACTTATGACCTCTAGTTGTGTCCATTTGCCTATAAAAGCCTCAAGACTATCTTTCTCTATAGCTGAGTAATATCCCATTATGTAAAAATACCATAACTTTTTTATCCATTCCTCAGTTGATGGGCATTTGGGTCGCTTCCATAAGTTAGCTATTACAAATCGTGCCGCTATAAACATGGGTGCACATATACCACTGTGTTATGATGTTTTCAGATCTTCTGGGAAGGTACCCAGAAGGAGAATAGCTAGATTGAATGGAACCTCTAGACCTAGTTTGCTGAGGAATCTCCAAACTGCTCTCCACAGTGGTTTCACCAGTCTACACTCCCACCAGCAGTAGAGATGGTTTCCTTTTTCTCCACAGCCTCATCATCATTTGTTATTAGTTGATTTCTTAATGATAGCCATTCTTACTTGGGTGAGATGGAATCTCAGTGTTTTAATTTGCATTTCATGAGTGAATAATGATGTTGAGCATTTTCTCATGTATTTATTTACCATTTGCATTTCTTTATCTGAGAAGTGTGTATTCATCTCAGATGCCCATTTTTGTATTGGGTCTTTGAATTAGGGGGGCTGATGTGTTTTAATTCTTTATATGACCTAGATAGAAGTTCTTTGTCCAAGGGACAGTCAGCTAAAATTTTTTCCCAATTTGTAGGTTTTCGTTTTACTCTGCTGGCGATTTCTTTAGATGTGCAAAAACTTTTCAATAACATGAGATTGCGGTTGTTAATTCTTTGAAGCATTTCCTGCACAGTTTGGATTTTATTCATGAAATCTCTGCCTACCCTATGTCTTTAAGATGTTTACCTGCATTTTCCTCCAGTAGATTTAGTGTTTCTCTTTTAATATTTAAATCTTTAATCCACTTTGACTTGAGTTTGGTGCATGGAGATAGACATGGGTCCAGTTTCAGTCTTCAGCATGTGGTGAGCCAGTTTTTTCAGCACCATTTATCAAAGAGGCTTTCTTCTAGTGAACTTGTTTGCCCCTTTGTCAAACATAAGGTGACTGAGTGTGTTTGTGGCTGTGACTACACCTTCCAGTCCATTCCACTGATCCTCTGCTCTGTTTTTCTGCCAGTGCCACATTGATTTTATCATAGTAGCTTTGTAGTGTAATTGCAAGTCAGGGATTGTGACGTCACTTGCCTTGTCTTTGTTACCCAGGATTGCTTTTGATATTCTGGGTCTCTTGTGGTTCCAGATGAATTTTAGGAATGTTTTCTGTAGTTCTGTGAGGTATTCTAATAGTATTTTAATTGGAATTGCACTGAATCTGTACAAAAATTTAGAAAGTATGGCCACTTTCACAATGTTGGTTCTTTCTACCCATGAGCAAGAAATATCTTTCCATTTTCTGAAACCCTCTTCAATCTCTTTTTTCAGAGTACTGCAGTTTTCACTGTATAGACTTTTACTTCTTTTGTTAGATTGATTCCTAAATATTTTAATTTTGGGAATGCTATTATGAAAAGTATGGTTTCCTTTATTTCTCAATGTGTTTGTGTTTTGTGTATAGGAATGCTATTGACTTTTGAGCGTTGACTTTGTATCCAGCAGTGCTACTGAATTTGTTGGTGGAGTTTTGGGTCTTCCGTGCAGAATATCATGTCATCTGCAAATAATGATAATTTTACTTCTTCTTTTCCTATCCTTATTCCTTTTATATCTCTCTCTTGTCTAATTGCTCTGGTTAGTGTCTCCAGAACTATGTTGAATAGGAGTGGTAACAATTTACATCTTTGCCTTTTTCCTGATTTTAAAGTGAAAGCTTTTAGTTTTTGTCCATTTAGTATGATGTTGGCTGTTGGTTTGTCATAGATGGCTTTGATCATATTGAGGTAAAGACCACTGATTCCTATTTTCTCTAGGCTTTTTATCATGAATGCATGTTGGACTTTGTCCAAAGCTGTTTCTGCATCTATTGAGCTGATTGTATGATTTTTGTCTTTGGCTCTATTGATATGGTGTATTACATTAATTGATTTGCATATATTGAACCATCCCTGCATCCCTTGGATGAATCTTACTTGGTCATGGAGTATTATCTTCTCAATGATTTGCTGAATTCTGTTTGCTAGTATCTTTGAGTATCTTTTCATCTATGTTCGTTAGGGAGATTGGCCTGTAGCTCTCTTTTTGGTTGGGTCTTTCTCTGGTTTTGGAGTCAATATAATCCTTGCCTCCAGAAATGAGATTGGGAGAATTGCTTCCTTTTCAGTCTCATTAAAGAGTTTGAAGACTGTTGTCATTAAATCTTTTTTGAATGTCTTTTAGAATTCAGCTGTGAATCCATCAGGACCAGGACTTTTTTATTGGTAGGTTTCTAATCATGTTTTCAATTTCCGTAATTGATATTGGGTTACTCAAGATTTTTATATCTTCTTTATTCAACTTTGGTAATTCATACTTATCTGGGAATCTGTCCATTTCTTCTGTGTTTTCCATACTATGGGAGTAAAAATTTTCAAAGTAGGTATTGATGTTCTTCTGAATTTCTATAGAATCTGTAGTGATGTCAACTTTTTCATTCCTTCTTGCATGAATTTGAGTCTTTTCTTTCCTTTTTTTGGTAAGGTTGGCTAGGGGGTTATCAATTTTATTTATTCTTTCAAAGAATCAACTCTTTAATTCATTAATACTTTGTAGTGTTTTCTTCATCTCAGTTGCATTTATTTCTGCCCTGATCTTTATAATTTCCTCCTTTTGGGGGGCTTTGGGCTTGACTTCTTTTTCTAAAAGTTTGAGGTGCAGCATTAGGCTATTTATTTGTTCTCATTCTGTTTTCCTGATATATGAGTTCACTGCTATAAACTTTCCTCTGAGAACTGCTTTCACTTCATCCTGCAGATTCTGGGAAGTCATATTAATATTTTCATTTGCTTATGGATATTATTTAATTTCTTCTTTAATTTCTTTTGTGACCCATTGGTTGTTCAGGAGGCTCTTATCTAATTTCTATGTGTTTATGGAGTTCTTATGGTAACTTTTGTCATTAATTTCCAATTTATTGTGCTATGGTCAGATAACGTGCATGGGATAATTTGAATTACTTTGCATTTAGTTAAGTTTGTTTTATGGACTAGTATGTGGTCTATTTTAGAGAAAGTCCCATGTGCAGCTGAGAAAAATGTGCATTCTGATGTTGTGTGGTGGAACACTCTATAAACATCTACTAAGTTCATTTGTTCACAAGTTTTGTTCAATTCTGCTATTTCTTTGCTAATTTTTTTTGTCTCATTGACCTATCTCTTTGTGTCAGTGGAGTGTTAAGGTCCCCTATTACAACAATGTTGTTAGTTATTTGGTTTTTCTACTAAGATTTGTCTTATATAGTTGGGTGCTCCCATGTTTGGTGCATACATATTTATGATTGCTATCTCTGCCTGTTGAAGTTTTCCCTCTCAAAGGTCACAAGTACATAGTGACCTTCTTTATCTCTTTTGTTCATTCTTGGTTTTTAAGTTTGCATTGTCTGCAAACAGAACAGCCACCCCTGCTTTTTTCTGGGTTCCTGTCATGTGGAGAATTGTTTTCCATCCTTTGACTTTCAGTCTATGAATTTCCTCTTGAGTTAAATGTGTTTCTTGCATACAGCATATTGTTGGATTTTGTTTCTTCATCCACTCTGCCAGTCTGCTTCTTTTAATTGGTGAATTGAGGCCATTTACATTAATGGTTATAACTGAAATGTGTTGGCTTATCTTTGTCATATTTCTGTTTATTGCTTGCTCTAAGAGGTGGTTCCTTTCTATTGTTGTTCTTGAAATTGCGGTCATTTCTATTTCTTTCTGGAATATCTTTTAGTACTCTTTGTAGGGCACTTGTGAAGTTCTTCAGTTGTTCTTTGTCATGGAAATATTTTATTTCTCCACTAAATTTGAAGGATAGCTTTGTTTTTTCCGAGACCGGGGATTGAACTCAGGGCCTTAGTGCTTAGCGGCAAGCACTTACCCCACTGAGCTGTACCTCCAGCCCTGAAGGATAGCTTTGCATGATACATCAGTCTGGGTTGGAAATTGTTTTGTTTTAAGACCTGGAATACTTCACTACAAGCACTTCTTGATTTGATGGTTTATGTTAAGAAATCTGCTGTGATTCTGATGGGTTTTCCTTTATAGGTGATCTGTTTCTTTTCTCTAATGACTTTTAATATTCTGTTCTTTTGCTGGGTATCTGGGATCTTGATTATTACATGTCTGACTGTTGTTTTATTTTGATTATGGCTAGTTGGATTTCTATATGCCTTAGTTCCCTATATGCCAGGTTCTTTCTCCATTCTTCGGAAATTTTCTGCCTTTGCTTTTGCAAATATTCTTTTTATTGTTATTTGTGTTGACTCCTGCTGTTTCATTGACACCCACTAATCTTACATTGTTTGCATTGTCTTGCAGTTGTTGAATTAATATTTCATGGTTCTTTGTTATTTTTAAGAGGTCTTTCCTTTCCTTTCCAGCTACTATTGACTGTAGTGCTGTCTTCAAGATCTGAAAGTCTATCTGCAGCTTCATTGAGTAGTTTTGCCAGGTTTTGATGGAACTTTTGATTTCCTGGATATCTCTTTGAATCTGTTTCATGCATTCTAGTTGTGACCTGTACTGCTCATTTAATGTTTCCACTGTTTTCCTGTGCTTGTCTATTTTTTAATATATGTCTTCTTTAGATGTGCTGAGTAGTTCTCTCATTATTGATGTCATTTCTTTTTTTACCTGGGAGATTACTTCTGATCTGATTTCTTCTATGGCCTGGTGGAGTTGTTTCTTTACTTCAGTTGCAATCATTTCAGAGATTTCAGGTGTGTAACTTCCAAGTTCTACTATGTCAATGTCCTCTGGACTTTTTCTGGGTGGGGTTTAGTTCTAAGAATGCATTTTGCTCCTCCCTCTTGTCATTTTGGATGTCAGAGGGAAGGCACTGAGCCTCATGCTTCCCTTCTCACTGAAGATCTCTAGGGACCCTAGTTTTCCGGGTGTCAGACTTATCCCATGATGGCAGAGGGCAGTGGACCACCAGGTCCAGGATCCCCAGGCAGTTGGTGGGGCACATGGCTCATACCACAAGTGTGATGGTGGAGGAATGATGGCCTTCGGTGCTAGGGTCTCAGGCCATCGATGGAAAGCATGACCCACATACTATGAACTCAATGGTGGCCAGACAGGGGCTGCTGCTCAGGGGTCCTTAGGCAGCTGGTCAAGGGAGGGCAGGCCTCACCCACCAACCAAGAGGTCCACCAAGCTCAGGATGACCCTGTGTTTCTCTGCTGTCCAAGAGCCGCCAGTGGAGCTCATACGCAGGCCTCTCCCACCAACTAAGATGTCCATGGAGCTCAGACCACCTCACCTGGGTCTGCAGGCAGCCGGTCAGGAGCACGTGGGCCTCACTTGCCAACTGAAACATCCACAGAGCTCGGGCTGCCCCTCCACAGTCCTCAGGCAGCCAGTGCAGCCAAGCATATTTTATTTTAGGGGGGGATCTTTTATTTTAGAAATGTACATTGCTCTTGATTCTGATGCTTTCAGTGCTGAAAACTGCTCACAGGAGACAAGTCAATAAGTCATCTCATCACCAATCAAAACTAAAGTCCGTATCAGCTGTGAGAAGATAATTGAATTTGCTCTTCAATGTTATCTTCAAATAGTTTATACTTATAGAGAATCAATTTTAAATCCAAGCTAAGACATCGTGAGAACCCTTATATGCACTGTGCAACTAATTTGAAGTTCTTTGAATTGAAGCTACTTTCTAATGTTTTTTATTGTTTAACTAAAGTACTGAGTGTCTCATTCAAGTGGCAGTAGGTGGTCATCCTCTATAAAAGCTCTGGGACGTGTTCCTTGTAAATGCTAATTATGCAGGAGAAAATGTTATAGGGTATCTTAGGAAATCAATACTTTAGTATGCAATAATCGCATCTGCAAGTTTAATGTTCACCACGAGCCCCAGCAGAATGAAAGAGGTCACTGGGTGAGATGGTGCAAATGGTCCTCGCCTGACCTGGAAAATCTAGAATTTGAGGGCTAGTAAAGAGCTGAAATGTCATTAAAATATTTTCACAAGTACAACATTGATGATAGAAACCAAATTACAAGAACATCTGTCTGCTTGACACTTTGGCCCAATGTTGGATCTAAACCTGGTAACGGTTACAATTGAAGCTATTGCTTCATTTTTCTCCCAAGATCTTTGATTTTTTTTTCCTTTGCCTCATGGACCAATTTATTTCTCAAAGCTTAAGTTTTGTTTTCCTAAACCTTCCTTGGCAAAATTCCCGGCTCTTCCAGCTTTTTACTAAGGAATGGTGGAAGGAAGAAAGGTATGGAAGGACCCCTCAAGGAGATAGAAGGAAGCACAAAAATCACTCTTCCAAGAATTTCTGGGTCACTGTCTAATTGATACGCCCATTGGCAGGCCTTGTGTTTAAGCCTTTTCTGACTTCACAGGCAGTTTTTATTCTGCACCCAGCCGAGTGTGAAGACTCGAGGCATTGAACAGGGGACCCCCCCGACACACACATGAAAAAAACCCAGCCAGTTCTATATAATGCACTCAGGCTGGAGAACTCTACCATGGCAAAATACCCCAAACAGTTGTTTTTCCATTATTATCCTCAGCCTAGCATTTATTATCATTTTTTATTGCACACTTTTAAAGCCAATGGTCCATTTTACTTAGATCATTAATTTGCAAAAATCATGAGATATGAGCAGAGATGGTGTTTTTTATGGGCCGTGCTACACCTCTATAGGACCCCAAAGGAAATGAGGTGCGGGTCTCAGCACATTATAGCTAGAGCCTCTGGGGCCACAAGCTCCATGTTCGTCTACAGATAGAAAAAAGCAGAGAATCTTCAAAGGAATCATATAGATGAATGAATGAGTGGATAGATGCTTGAATAGTTGATAGCATGAGTAAAGGAATGTACAAATAACAAAGTGAAATGCTGACCAGCAGTGGGTGTAAAAGACCTCTGCGGCATAGTCTGGATATCTTGAGTCCACTTGTGCCCTGTACTTATCAGCTGAAAAACTACTCCAGTGAACTTCTCTGAACGTGCCTTACTCCTCTGCTTCTGGAAAATGGCAGTAATAACAACAACAACAGAAACTATAATAAAAAGGATATGTATTCATAAGATAGCCAGGCAGCAGATCGTGGACCGTAAAACCAAAGCTCCAAGGTTTAAATTCAATAGGCGAACATAAGAGCCTCAAGAAAAATAGTCTATGCTCGAAGCATAGACTTGCAATTTGAGCCCCATGCACCATTGACATTCTTTCATTTATTACCCGCCATCATCTTTGGATTATCTGATCTATAACATGATGAAGGTTTTTCTAACACCATTTTTCTAACCTATTCCCTACTGAGTCCAAAGACAGGATGCTGCATCACTGATTCACTCCCTCGACCCATTCACGTGGTCTCATGCCTTAATACCTTGGTT
The DNA here is from genome assembly GCA_004027595.1 of Dinomys branickii. NCBI lineage: Eukaryota > Metazoa > Chordata > Mammalia > Rodentia > Dinomyidae > Dinomys > Dinomys branickii. The sequence continues at coordinate 109,249 of PVLD010003116.1, forward strand.
CAAGCTGAGTCTAAAGTCGCTCAGAGGCACCCATCATAATTTGACATGCAAACATATACAATTGTCACTTCCACTAGACTGTTGATCTTCCTAGGATTGTTGGTTTGGGGGCCTCCAACTACATGTATAACTGAGCAACTACATCAAAGAGCTCTTATTTAAATATAAAAGTTCAAGGTCTAAATATCACCACAAAGTTACTATGTACCAAGTTCTTATCACTGAGGCAAAAGAAGAGAAGGGGGGCTCTTTTCACTCAGAGAAAAAAAGATATAAACTGTTATAAAATCAGTGATTTTATAAGCTATGTTCCCCCAATATTCTTTACTGTACCCAACCAAAATCGCTGTGGCAGGTTCTAAAACTTTCTTGCCTCTCTTATTGCCAACTTCCTAAATGGTGCAGCTGTTTAGCAGGCTTATTCTAGTGGAAGTAACAAGGTTGTTTTATGACTAGAGAAGACATTTCATATCTTTAAATGGAAAGCATTTCTTTTTTTTTTTTTTTTTATCTTTTTGAGGCAGCGTCTTGCTATACAATTCAGGCTGGCCTTGAGCTCACTTTGTAGCTCAGGCTGGTCTTGAACTTGCAACAATCCTCCTGCCTCAGCCTCCCAAGTGCTGGGATTACAGGTGTGCACTATCACACCCGGCTCATATCTTTAAATGGAAAACTAGCTACTAAACCCAAAACTAGTCTACACTTTTACAGCTGGGCCCTAAATAACATGGGCCAAGGTGCCTCTGTCCCTGGCTGTCCTACATGTCCCACACTATTTATCCAGTAACATCAGCTCAGTCTTCCTCTGCCTTGCTATGAGACAACCACAAAACTTAGATCCTGCCAACTCCACTGAGTAGGGAAAGGAGATGAACAACTTCTAAAAATGTAAGATAACCCAAGGAAAATTAGCATGGTAATAACTCCAGAGACCTATTTTCTTTTCTTCATAGAAATTTTCAAAACCAGAGTCAAGAAATAGTCTGTCTTGCTGGGCACTAAAGCCAGAGAAGAAAGGAAGACTCTCACCTCTTCTCTGCAGCCCACATCTCCAGGCAAGGCATTACCCAGCAACAGAAATCAGAGTGCAAGTTGCCTTCTTTTCCTGCCTAATTGCTTCACAACATCTTTGCTCTTTTTCACCTCCCAGTGCTTTCTCAATGGCTGTTTCTAAAGGTTGCCCCAGTGACACAGCTGCTCAACAGAAACAGAAGTGAGTAAGTGCCTCCTCCCCTGGAGCTTGTGGTCTCCCAGTTTCCTAGCCATGGCCCCACCTGCTTCTTCTTCCCCCTCTCCACACCCTCCACACCCGCTGTGAGTCACAAAGGGCTTGACTTGAGAGAACATTTGTAGGTTTTGTCTTTTTAGTTTGAACGAAGGTCTCCAGGTGATCAAGATATACCACTGTCCTCCCATTCCCATGTAAGAACCACTGGCTTCATTTCTTCCTGCCATCCCCATGCCCCCCCAGGAAGGAATGCAAAGTATGGGGGGGTAATGCCAAACAGAGAACAAAAGAGTATTTTTAAAAAGAGGGTCCCAAGAGAAGAAAACAAACAAAAATGATTAAGTAGCAGATCCAGTTTTCCTTCACCTCTAAGGAAATCACAGCTGCTGTAAAAGAACTGCAAAACTTAAGAGCTGGAACTATGGGAAGAATGTGGCCCAAGCATCCTCCTCTAGATAAAGAAATGAACAGGAGCTCTCAGCTGAAAAGTCTCAGCTGGGAGACTAGAAATCAGGATGTCAGGGCTGAGCCTCCCAGTCCTTCAAAAATGTTGATCCACTTCCTGCTCCCTCCCACTACAGATGTGTGTGAGGCTTTTCCAGCTGGAAAGAAATGCATCAATATGTCAGAGAGCAGAGGTAGAGATGATTCTGATGTTTTAAGATATAATACTACTTGTACTTCAAAAGTTCTTGCATGAACTTATAGTGCTTTTATAATTAGAAAAAAAAAATCCTTAAGACCACTTCCAATCGGAAGGCAACGGCACACAAAGGCACAAAAGGAAAACATGCTCTAGCCCTCCTCATTTTCCCAAACTCTCTCTCTCTGCTGGCAATGGCTGAGCAGTGTCATGATGCCTCATCGCCAAAAGTGAAGGAGCCACAAGGCTGTAGCTAGAGCCCAGGGCACATGCAACCCTCCTTCCTTCCTTGCCTGCTTTCTTCCTAGAAGACACTGTGTGGTATCTCTCTGCCCGTCCATCTAGCTATCTATCCAGCTCTCTCTGTGTGATAAAATCCATTGATTCACTCTAAACTGCCAGGTTGACTTCTGGGGACCGTGGGGTAGGTGCATACACTGATTTTAAGGCAAACCTGTGAGCGGTCACATTACTTAGAATGGGAAACAAACGCCTCAGCTCAGCTCTGCCCCTCGAAACGATTATAAGCCTCGGCAACACTAAAAGTTGAAGTGGAGACATAAACATTGGAGGAGGTGAAAGCTTGGTAGCTATTTTCAGCCTGAGTTATTTGTTGTTAGAGGTTCTGCAAGTGATTTATGCCATCTCGGAGCACATTCAACCGCCCCTCGGCCCGCCAGAGGTAGGGATGGATCTGATTAGGGGGTGGCTTTTGTTGTGTGCATGTTCCCTCCTGGAGCCCTATGTAATGCTCTCTTCCTGGGATGCCTGGCCCAGCCTGCAGCATAGCCACAGTCTGTAGTAGGGGAGGGTTGATTGACCAAGGCAGAAACACACGAAAACTTCAAGAGCCCCTGTGCTCTGCCCAGATCTGCAGAAGCGCCTCCTGAAGTGCCCATGTCCTTGTGAGTGAGAGAGCATCTGGCCCAGAAACAGAAGGAAACAGTGTCAACTAAGGATAAAACACCTTTGTCCCTGGTATCTATGTGCATTTATTCAAAGGGTCTAGGTCTTTGCACACCTCACCCAGTTCAGAGATGACAGTGTGGTCACTTTTAATTGATACTGATACTGCTCGGTGGGGGGTAAAGAATGGATGGCAGTTCTGGGATTTATGAGAATGAATCAATCATCAAATGAATAAGAGTAGAAAACAGTCATAAAGGCAGGAGGCTTTGGATATGAATTCCATTGTTTTGTCCCTATAGACCCAGGCTATATGTAGTAGAATATGTTTCCTTCTGGAATCTCCCCCGACTTGAGTATCTCAACTGTCTGTAAATACCAAAGGTTTGAGCTTTTAAAATATCCCTTGGAGAGAGCCTCAGAACTAGAAGGCACCAGCTCTTTGTACCCAGGACACAGAGTGTGCCCGGAATTACTGTGAGAACATTCTTCATTCTTTTACTATAGCTTTTGGTCCCACTTTATAGATGGGAAAGCAGAAGCTTTTGAAGGCAAAGAATTATCGCCCAGGTAACTAGCAGTAGGAGAGAGCACCCTCTCTCTTCACTGGCTCAGTTAATGCTAAGAGCACTCTAACTGGCTACTTGTTTCCATCGGCACTTTTAGAAGGAATTTGTGTCCTCGTGATCATGTATTCCAGGACTCTGTATAGGGCACCCGTTATTTATCTCCAGCAAAAACTTTGTCTCACCCGACTGCTCTCTGTCTTACATGACGTTCTGCATCTCCAGAGACTCCTGCTACGGCCATTCCCTTTTGAACAAGCCCAGCAAGAGCGGTCAGTTGAAGCCTAACCAGGAGCCAACAGACAATGCACAAAAGCAAATTGCCACCGGCTTGAATGTATGGGGAGCACAAGTGAGCATGTGTTCAGAGAGGGCACAATTGCTTCTTCCTTCCATGTCAGTTGTTGTTAACCGAGTTTCTTCTGATTCTCTCTCTCTCTGTCTCTCTTTCCTTTTTCTAATCTCTGTCACTATCTCTCTCTCTCATTTCTCTCTACCATCTGTATCTCTATGTCTCTATCTCCTTCCAATTTCTCACTTTCTCCCTGCCCTGCCTCCAACAAACCATTCCCTCTCTGTTCACTACAGTCATGGTAGCTACCCCTGTATCTCTCCATGTGTGCTGCTGAAAATGATCAGGAATGGTGCACAAGTCAATGGGGGAAATGGTCGAAAATTCTCCCTAAGCAGGGGAGACGCATCACCACCTGTGTTCCAGCTTGGCGTGTGCTTGGCAGCACATTCTAAGACCAGGAGGTCACAATCAGGAAAACAGGAACAGATGACATTTTAATAATCACCTGCCTTTTCAACAGCTTTGAGCTTTCAAATGTCACCTTCAGTTATAGTGAACAAAAATCAGCCTACAGGTCCTGTCTCTTTCCGATGGAGAGAACGGCAGACAACGTGGGACGCTGTCAAAAAGGACCAATAAATATGAACTCCATGCTAGAAGCAATTCAGCAAAATGAAGCTCATCAACTTCCTAGCATGGATTTTATTTTATTCTAAATCAGATATGCACTAATGAGACCACTCTTTGAATTATCATTTTATTTACACTAGATAAATGCAAGGCATATTGCCTGGTGAGGGAGTGAAGGTGCTCTCGCTCTCTCTCTCTGTGTCTGCCTCTCCCAGTTCAGTTATGGATATTTCCTTCTCTAGCCTCCTGAATTTTCATGCTAATAGAAAACACCCAGGCCAGATGCTCACGCTTAACAAGTTAAAATAACACTGGAAAGTAAACAATATTCATTCATTTTAAAAAGAAAAGAAAAAAAAGAAGACATGAGTGACAGGAAAAAAGTGAAAAATCTTAGCCGTAAGAATCTAGTTACATAGATTACATTCCTTAAGAAGAACAACTAAACCTTTCAGGGTTCCTAGGAAACTCCGTGTACCCTGGTTTGGGTGAGTGTCATCCTACTAAGAAATAAGTCCATGGAGGCTCTTTTCCTCCTTCACAGCTGTGTCTTCCCAGCTCCCATCGTGGAGATCATCACATATGAAGTGCTCAATAAATATTTGTGGTGTGACTAAACTTTCACATCCTAAGAAGTGTTCTATCTTTGTTAAATATTACCAATGTTTTTAGTTCATTTATAGCTGATGCCATTTTTAATCTCAAGATAAAAACAAAAACAAAATAAAACCTAAAGTCCCCCTGACCTCTGCCCTGATCTGATATAGACAGCAAGTCAAACGCAGGCTTCCCTTCCTACTGGTTCCGCTTCTCATCTTCTCCAGTGCTGCTCTGGGCTACACTGACGCTTCAGCACCGCAGACGCAGGGCATCTTTGATTGTTCATGCTTATGGAGATTCCTCACCATCTTCCAGGCTCTAAGGTGGTGTTCTGCCCAGGAGGCTGAAATTGGCACTATACAAAGGTCCATTATTTGCTCTCAGTTGTTTATGTTTTCGATAACAGAGACACTCACAGTTGGTGCCTATGTTAGTCAGCTTTCCGCTACTGTGACAAAATATCTAAGATAATCAATTTAAAAGGAAGAAAGGTTTATTTGTCTCACAGTTTAAAAGATTTTTGTCCATGGTCCTGTACCTCTGTGGCAGCAGTGTACATTGCAGCAGGACCTTTTGGAAGGGAAGGGAAATCTGTTCATCCCATGGCATTTGAGAAAGAAAACCAAGACACCAACATCCTGGTATCTTCCTCAAGGCCCCACCAGCCCCCAGAGACATAGCTTTCTTCCACGAGGCTGGGCCACCTAGAAGTTTCACCACCTCCCAGTACTGTTATCAGCTAGGGACAAAACCTTTAATATCTAGGACTTTAGAAGACATTAAAAAACAGACTCTAGTAGTACCTGTTCCCAGCAAGGACCGTATGTGTGCTTTGTACTTTAATGAAATTATAAGGAGGAAAGATGATCCAGAAACTTCTGGCCAGTTAGCCCATAGAATCCTCTACAACCTGCTGAGCACCTTATCCTCTCTTTCAGAAAGCTGTGGTGTTCTCAAGCTTTTGAATAATGTCTCTGAATCCTACATTGTATTTTTATAGCATTTTCCAGCTTGTGAAAGTTAAGCATAATTACTGAATGTTACCTTGATGTCAGCTGTCTTAGTCACTTTCCTCGTCACTGTGACACCATACCTGAAACCCACGGTTTAAAGAATGAGAGGGTTTATTTGGGCTCACGGTTTTAGTCCAATGGCACCAAGGCAGTAACAGGATGGCAGAGGGGCACGGAGGAAGAAAAGGTGTTCAACTCATGGCAGCCAGGAAGCAGAGAGAGAAGGGGGTAGCAAGGGACAGGAATGCACCCTTCAGGTCACACTCCCTGTAGCAGCCTCTAACTGAGCCCTCCCCCCTTCTAACAGAAAGTTCAGCTGTGGAAATCATTTGTGTATGAAGACACTTATGAGCAGAGTGAGCCCATGATGCAATCACCTCCCCAAAGCCCCCCTTCTGATGCATGCGAGCTTTGGGGGGCATCTAGACCTGGGCCATGCTATCCATTTTAAGGGATAGTTCCTACTAGCATCCTTCCAGATGAAGAAATTTAATAATAAGAGCCTTTGCCTATTGTAAGTGATTCTCCTTGTTGAGCAGCTTGGCTTTGCCAGGTATAGTTTCCAATACTCATTAGCTGCTCCTTCTTTTTATGACCTCCAAGACATCCCCCCTTCATCCATCCCATCATAAGAGACCTTCTTGTTGCATGGACCTCTTTTTGCACTGTGTGTGTGTGTGTGTGTGTGTGTGTGTGTGTGTGTGTCCTTGATCTAATCAGAGGAAGCCTTCTGCATCCCAAAAAATAAATGAATGTCTGACAAGAAGATTAAAAATAGAAGAAAAGGAGAAATATTTCAGAATTTAAGGATTTGGGAGTATAACCCATGTACAGATGGTGTTTAATATTCTCTACACATCAAGTCATGCCTGGCTCTTTTGTGTTATTTCCCGGTCACTTTGAACTGATTTATCAAACTAAATAGATTCCTTGATCCATATGTTGGTATTTTAAGTCCTGGTGAGAATGAGGCCTCCCATTTGTTTCAAGTTTTACTCTTCAGAAATGTTTATAAAAACCCTCACTTAAAAAATGAATCTCAGTCTAAACCCACTATGACTTTGGCCCTCACCTATTCTAAGGAAAGACACCAACCACCAGGCTTCTTATTCAGGATGATGCCAACTGGTTCCATTCTCCACAGGGAAGTTGGTTTAGATCCATGGAGATGCCAACAAACAGACTACTGGTAATATAAGTTCTAGAACATAGGAAATGGATACTTGGCATATAGGGTACCCAATATATAGCACCCTGCTTCCTCACGGAAGCCCCAAACCAAGTGAAAAAGGACCTGACATTCTTAGCACGGAAAGCACTCAAGGGAAATCACAGGTGAAGGGGAGAAGCAAGCACCCTTGAAAATTAGAGCATACTCTCTTCCCTTCTATCTGGAGTTTGGTACAGAGAACTTTTAGTCTGCAGATCAGACACCTTTACCCACACCACTTTCTTCTACTGCTGGTCAAGTGAGGATAAAAGGAAGAAAAACAGGCAAGCCAAGCTCCACCCAGCCATGAACCGTTAGCCTTCATGTGACCCAGATGAGAGCCAGGCCAAACCGTGTTTCTTCACTCAAAGCATTAGTTTCTTTTGCTAAGGTTTATGGTCAAATATCATACTCTTGAGACTCACCAATCATCTCCTGAATGATGCTGACCATGAGGGTGACTCAGTGTGAGTCTGTCCTCACCACCAGAGAGAAATCCCTCCAGATGAGCAGGTCAGCAAGAGCATCTCAGGTGACTGATAGCATTTTATCATCAGCACTAGTTCCCGGCTCACCTGGGCCTGTCTGTGTCCTAATGATTCCAATATAATACTCAAGATCATTATAATCATGTTTATAATGAAGAGTGAAGCACAAGGAAAACTATAAGCAATTAGAGATCCTGGATTCTAACTTTGGCACATGGCCAATAAACTGTGTGACCACAACATCTCTGGGTCTCCTCACTTGTGTTTGATGTGATGGCAGCATCAATTGTCACAGTGAGGTCCCTTATTTCAAAATATGGAAACTTGTATGGAATCTCAATACGTAACCTAGACAAAAATTAAAGCTGCCCTGCCCCAATGAAGGGAGAATCTCAGATCCATAGCACATATGCTTCCCTCTGACTGTTACCCTGCCCTAACCAGGGCAGACCCCAACAATTCCTGGATCACTTTCCTGAGAAGATTTCTCTCTCTGCCAGGATGAGCTAGGGGCCAGATTGTACTCTGAAGTCGTATCCACTTGACAACCCCACCAAGTTTCTGAAACTACAACCATCTGAACATTATGTCAGAAAGTGATGAGAGCCAATTACCATCAGGACTAGAAAACTGAAAAACACAAAGTAAGCTTGAATTCTTGCTGCAAGACTAAATTTTATCTCAAAAGGAAGAGGTGTTGTAGGGCTAAACACCAAGGGAAGGCATTATTATAATTTACTTAGAAATGTATTTTTGTCACTACTCTCTGACACGCAGTCCAGATGCACAGCATAAGGGTTTTGCCATGAATAGTGTAAGTAGACAAGAGAGAGTGCCTCTCTCGTAAGAAATAAGAGGAGTTTTGGCCTTCAGAAGAGTGGGCCCCATCCTCTGGTCACCCGCCCCCAGCTAGCCCCCTCGTATATCTCCTCTGCATGTATTAATCCTTTTGAAGGCGATGGGGGCTCTTTGCATGGATGGTATATGCAGCTCAGTGGCGGGAAGTGAGACCCTAATTATCTGCAGCTGACAACCTTTCAGGGCCCGTTATAAAAGAAACGTCTGCACCAGGCCCTCAGAGCCCTATATCCCAGCTCCGGGGAGTTTGAGGGAGCAAGAAGGAGCGACTCGCGGGCCTGATTTATCAGGGAAGATTAGAAGAGCTACATCTATAGTCCGATGAAACAGTGACAGAGGGGGAGCAGGCTAATGGTCGACAAAGGGGCAGAAGAAAGAGAAGAGATTTATGTAGCCCGGTGTGAGGGCGAGCAATCAGAGGAATGGAATGAAATGAAGATGGGAAAGAAAGTCCTGAGTAAATATCAGGGAAACTTTCTACACAGATGTATTAGACAGACGAGCAAATCTTCTAAATGAGGGTTCATCTTCATCCCAAGAAAGAGAAAGCCTCCATAAATGTGCCATGGCCATTTGTCTCTGTCACTGTGGGAGCAGTTGTGCTATCTAGCCAAGCTTTCCATCTTTCTCTTGGAAGAGTATCCTTAAAGAAATCAGAACGAACCTTTCTCTGAGATTGGTGTGGGTCCCTGGGAGGCTTTGAAAGGGCATGTACCCCATGTCTGCAATTCTAGACATAGCCACTTGCTAATCTTCATCAAAACTTACAATCTACAATTTTTAGAGAAGATGGAATGTACTAGTCCACTGTACCCAGCCCAGAATCTCCCTGGGGATGAAGAGGGGTTAATGCTTGGGTACAAACCTAGGAGGACACTTCATGACTCCACTGATATCCCTGAGGTGTAAGGAAATGTCCTGGTAAGTTCTGCCACCTGGAGAGTGCTTGTGATTCTGAGCTGGTGGGTAAACCTCTTAGGTGCCACTACGGGTCCTTTTGAACTCTCTTTCCTCCAGGTGCCCTTGTAAGGACCAGTTCTGCATGAGCTCCACCTAGAAACCCGCAGGCTTGACCTGTCCTGCTTCACCTCCTGTCCTGGGCCTCCCTGTTGCTGCAGGGAAACAGGATGTGCAAGTGCCCACCAAGTGCACACCCGGATGCAGCTTGGAAGTGATGGGGGATTGATGGACAGTGAGGAAGATGTTTGGCTCATGAGAAATGGGAGCTGGTGGACAAATGTATTCTCCTTTCTCCTCCCAGACAGACCATCCACTTACGTGGTCTTTATGGTTTCTGCACGCAGGGGATAGTCCTGCAAGAGCAAGCGACCAGTCAGTCTTAGTAGCAGCCAGGGGATTAGACACGTTCACATTGGCGCTTTATTGCCTTACACTCTTTATTCTCATCCCACTGCCCAGGGTTGTAGCTCATGGCAGAGTAACAGCAAGAAAACCTTCATATAGAGTTCTGCTTCCTAGGGAAACAGAGCTAATATGTACCAACTTGGTGAGAGAGAAGAGTTGCTAGATTGTCTTCAAAACTGGCATGTATGTCTTTGATCATGCGTAGGTTGTGAACCTGAACCAGACAGCCCAGGGACTGTATACACTCACCTTCCTCCAGCCTCCGCCTCTGTGCAGGGTCCCTTGCCAGCCCCCACTGACATTGCAAGGAGCCCCATCTTCGATTTCAATATCTCCTCTGGGTTACTCTCCTGGAAAAAGCTGACAAGCTCCAGGGCTTGAGCCCAGTTAAGTTGGTGCTTCTGACCAAGTCCCCCACAGCAGCTGAGAGATAGCACACAAGGTAAGCCTAGCACCTAGAGAACTGAGGATTAACCCCTTGAGAAACCAGAGGGCAAATCTAGCCTGTGGCCTTTCCACACAGCTGTGGGTTCTCCCCAACACATTCTCTCTGATCCTGGTCTTTCTGGCATTACAATTCCAGTCAGACACTGCTAAACACAGAATCCTAAAATGACCACTCCGTATTACCCAAAAAAGATTAATCTTCATTGCTCCAAATTGAAATGCTCTAATTCCATGTTATATGCATGTACTGAGATCTTTCTTTGATTTGTTTTGTTTGTTTTTTCATTCTGTTTTGTTTTGAGTGTGTTTTAAATTCAACTGTTTTCACATGTCTACCCCCCCCAACACACAAAATCCTTTAGTATCACATTATGGGTTAGTGAATTCCCAAACCGTTCAAAAATACTTTAAAGTTCTTTTGGGACATAGCCAGATACTTAATATTGTATTACATTTTATAGTTGTCACTTAATCAAGCTATTTAATATTATAGTACATTTTAAAACTGTCACTTAATCACATTTTCTTGACCCTTTTATGGGAATTAAAGATCACTGTAGATAAAAAATGGCATGCTTTAGTTTAAATAGATTCAGTATGTCCAGTTTGACAGTTACTTCTGAGACATTAAAAGAATTTTCTGTGATTAATGTGACCCACACACGTTAAATGGTGTAATGTTCCATTTCTTCAGCCATCAGCGGAAACAGCATCAGACAGAAGGAGCCAAAACGTAGCCAACTGCATGTAAAGCCAGGTGATGGGGGTGGAAGGAGACTGACGCTAACACAGAGCCAGGCAGGCGGAGATAAGAGGGAGATTTCTACTGATTTAATATTTGCTTTCTCTGGGCATCTTGAGAGTAGAGTCGAGGAAACAGAAAGGTCAGACCCTGGTAATGGAGTGGGTGCCAGGCCGGCTACATAAGCACTCTGTGGGGAGTGCCCCGTGCGAGGGAGATGCATCTTAGGCCAGGGAGTGCAGTTATTCCACGCTTATTATAAATGATTGATGAACATTGCTTCTAAATTTAGAAGAGCTCTCTAAATGGACATTTACTCACAAGGAAAAAAAAAAATGCACTGAAAGGTCTGTCCCCGGAATGGTTTTGTTTATGGCAATGCGATAGTTCTGGGCAATTAATCCAAAATTGCGTCACTGAAAGATTTTATATTCTTAAGTGTTCACTCATGTAGTTAAAGTAAATTATGTCCTCTTCCAAACATCTTTCAAAGAATTGTACTGGGTTTTTAAAATCTTGGTCCCTAAATCCTACTTGTTTGTTTAATTAATCTGAAAATAACTGTTCCTGCTTTGTTTCTTAATCACAGGTCAGATACACTGTATTTGTTAGCAGCTGTGAATGAAAGCATGTCCCAGTGTGTTTTTCTTGATTGTTTAATAAGAGTTGAATAATATCCTATTTAATCCATCAAGTAGGACATTACAATAACATTGATCTTTTGTTTGGCAGCAAATTTGTTTGATAACAGAATAGGATATAATGTAACCAAATCAGTGTCAGAAATGCATTGCGGAGGATCCAATTAAAACCAGCCGTACACATGCCAGACATTGAGCAGCAGGGCAAAGAAACCAGGCACAGCAAGACACATGGGGGAGGAGGATGCAAAGGAGAAACGTAGCCTTGAAAACGCCCAACCCTTACCCAGGAAATGCAAGTACTCCTTCCATGGACTCCCCATCTGTTCTGGCAGATGAGAGTCAATCTACTCTCAGGATGGAGTCAACAGACAACTGAACCTAGGTGGCAAACTATTGTGTTCCTCTTTTTGGGTTCAAATGCTGTAATTCTTGAGGTCAAAGGTGCCAGGTCTTGCCCCCTCCTTTCCCTCTGCTATCATGTAGCAAAGGGAGGCTGCTATTCACAGCCCAGCATCCTTGTCCTGTTTCCAAACCCACCTATAAGAGACCCAGTCTTGTCAGCATCCTGTCTTTCCAGGGAAGAATAGGAACTGGTTCAGAGGATTGTACAAGCACTGATCTTTGTAGACTTCATTGAGGAAGATGACTGTCAGCCCTGGTGTTTATCCATACATGCTTACAGATGTGTTACAGTTTTCCTTTCACTTCCCTTCAAAACCCAGCACAGTGGTATAGCAGAGCATCTCTCAGACGCCCAAGCCAGGTAACACTGCAAAGAGGAGAAAAGGAAATGTAGCAACAAAGAAAAAATCCTCAGTGCATTGTTCTGAGTCATGTATCTTGTCCTTAAAGTTGAGCTGGTTGTTTTGCACATAATTGTCTATAACACACACACACACACACACACACACACACACACACACACATGCATATCCCACATTTACCTTAGGAATGGAATTGCTGAGATCAACCAGTTATGTACAAAATAGGCAATTGCTTAAATAAACTAAATCTTTTCTTTCTCCAAGATGATTTATGTGAAGATGCTGACTGGATTGGCCTTCTCTCAGAGAATGTGCAAGTACAGAAGCCCAGGAAGCGCTAGAGGCTATGCAAAGGCTTATTTCTACTTTTGGTGGGGGCTGTAGGTGAACACAACCCTAAGAAAACAAAGAGCCATCAGAAATAACTACACTCACTTTAGAAGCTGGCTGTCAGTTTTACATAGATGCTGCAAACCTTCCCATCTGATGCAGGCAGAGCATGAGGTGACAAGTTCAGGCCTTTAATGGTGAATATAAACTGATGAAGCAAAAGAAAAAGTGGTATCAAATTTTCCAAGTCAACCCAGATGCTGTGTGGATATCTGTTCACCCAGACTACAGGAGCAATTCAACTGTGACATTTTTTTAAATATTTGCTTCCAAAATTTGAATTTCCCAGTCACAGGCACTTGGTCTCCCCCCAGAAAGGAAACAGCCAGGATGATCTCTGGGATCGAAGAAGTTGAGGTGCCTTTGTTCCAATTCCTCCGAAGTTTTCGCCCGCCACTCTGTCCCCATCCACGTTATTATAATTCCTTCCCTGGCTTCCCGTTTGCTGCCTCCTTCCTTATTCTTTTGTTCTCTGACTAATCTCTCCTTTTGTATTAATGAAGGCCTTTGTAGTTTCCCTTGAAATCTTCTAGAGGATTCCTTTGTGACTACTGTTATTTTCTTTTTTTTTACCTGATAGGGCTTCTTTTAAACCCATGAAAATTATTAATACTTCCATTCTTTCTGGCACAGTACCACAGGCCTTAAAACATTCTATTACATTTCTGATCTGAAACGGCTTTCTCTTAATCCAGAAGTATTGGCAAATTACAGACCCCAAGCCAATCTTTTATGGAGAAGGTCTGAGAGCAAGTAGTAGGCTTTCAAGTGCTGAGCCGTGGAGTCATCATCTTTATGACAAATAGCCTCTTGCTTTGCAGTTACGGCTAGTTTACTATGCATATGGCTAAGTGAGGGCCCCTTAAAGTGGTCAGGGACTTTTTCCCAAGCCTCTTCCCAGGTGTCACATCATTCCTTTTTACTGGTCTTGTTAGAGGGGCAGCATTAGCTCCACAGATCACTCAAGCTTCCTGACCAGCTGCCAGGCTGTAAAGCGCGTAAAGCTGGGGTGGTCGATCCAAAGACATCAACTTGTCACTCTCGATGATCACTCATCTGCCACAGAAATAGCCCATGGTGCCTCAGAGATGGATGTGGAGACCACCGCTCTTCAACATTATTGCCACTAATTATTAAGATGAATGCGGTGATTAATGGGAGCGATGCTTTTTCACTTTATGCAAATGGCGAGCTCATGCATATACATGGAGGATGGGGCTCACCAACCTGGTACCCCGAACGTGGCAGCTCAGCCCCCTTATTCAGCTGTCACTGTGACCCAGGTGCAGCAACTGAGAGCGATTTAAAAAGAAATGCTAAAAATGAATTGTTGATCAGCAGCCTCAGGCAGCTTTTTGGAAATTCCCTTCCACAAGAGCTGTGCTCTGATTAGGGAAAGCTCAATCAAGGCAATAACCAGGGTTATTAAGGATTCTGCGTTAGCCTGTGGTCCTGTGAGTTGTCGGGAGGATAGAACTGGTGAGGAAGGAGAAAACTACCTATGTTGGGATGATGTGGTAAACTGAGGTAGGGTGACTTTTCTATGTCTTACTTTTTCGCCTTCATAAAAGTGAAGATGTTAAATTAAATAATAATAAAGACCCCTTCTACACTTAAAATAATACAGTCCCATCAGGCACCTGGTACATGGGACATGAGCATGCGGTCTTTTGTTGTCTACCCAAAAGAAACATTTTCCTATATGATAACCCTTAGCATAACACAGCTTTCACTATTCATTATATTTCATAAACCAAATGCTTCATTTATTTAGCATGTTTTGAGTATCTATTTTCTGCACAATGCAAAACTCCCTTCTCTGTCCCATAAGTACTCTTTATGCATAATGCTAACCATAGTGTATCCCGCTTTCTTGTTTGTGTCTAAAATGTAAGTTTTACAATGATTGGAACCCAGTGCCTGCCACATAGTTGGCACTCAATCAGTATTTGTTAAATGATTAACTGTTAGGTACTGGGGAGCAGTACTTCTAAAAGAATTTGAGGACTAGGCCTGTCCTGTAGCTCCTTACAAATTATGGAAAGGCAAAAACTACACTCACACCAAAAGTCGAGCAGCAAATAAAATGTCACAATAAGTGAAGTAGACATGGACAGTGATCGATGACTCTTGAACAATGATTCTCATGTTGAGAGGTGTTTAGGGAAAGGAAACTTTACTGAGGGTTTCTCAGTTCAAATGGGAGATTTTGGTGAAATATCCTAGAACTGGAAAGGAACTCGAGTGCCTGGTTCCTAGCCTTCAGGTCCCGTAGTAAAGGGATGACATTTGTCTCACTTCATTTTCTGTTTCTATACCTGAGTACCATAGACTGGATAATGTATAAAAACCAGAGCGGAATTTAGCTCATGACCCGGGACTCTAGGCAGTCTAATAGATGCAACAGCATCTGTCTGGCATTTAGTGGGGGATTCCTTTCTTCCTCTTCCATCATAGCACGGCAAAGGGTGTCACATGGCAAAGAAGAGCAAGCACCCTAGGAAGAGTTCACTTTTATGACAAAGCCGCTGCCTCAGTAACCCACTTACCCTCAGAAGGATAGAGCTCATTACTCTCAGGACCCAATTACCTTCAAAGGACGCACCTCTAAACACCACTGCTGTATGAATTTGAGGAATAAATTTCCAGTACATGATATTCAGGGGACACTTTAAAACCACAGGAGTATCTTACCCCTTTTAAAGATCTGGAAGTATGGAGTTGACATTCTTCTTTGGTTACCTGTGTCAACTTACTACCAAGGAACTGTTCTTCCTATCCAGCTGAAGCCTCTCTTTTTACACTGAAGGGACATAGATGGGTTATGGCCACATGTTTCCCTACTACCTGATGCTGTTAAACAGTGGGAGAATTCTCCAGCATGGAGAATGGATTTCACAGCCCACTTTTGAGACTGACTGTGCCACTCCACATGGCTAACTGCCTGGGAAGCTCACTTGAACAAACTCTAGCACCCTGAATCACAATCACAAGTGACCCAGGAGCCATTTCATTCCCTTTGCAAAAATTCAAAGGATGAAATTTGAAGTGGACCCTGAATTATGACCCTGGATTCTGGAAATCTAGTCTCTTTCCCCTGAAAGGATGCCCAAATTGAGGTAACATGGTCATATCCATAGCTGGAGGGAAAGTGCTACATTTAGACCTGGATCTGAGTTCTGAACCTGCCGCTTCCTGTCTATGTGAGAAGCTGTCAGTATTCTTCCAGGCAGACAGTAACAATACACATCTCATGCAGGTACTTTGAGGAATGAAGGAGATAAAGTAGGAAGGTGCCTGGCTCATAGATATCCCTAGATAAATGAAACATAAACACAATTTTCTTTCTGTCTGCACTAAGGAATACAGGTGAATCCTTAAATCCTTGCCTTTAAAAGGACTATGGAATATCCAGGTTTGGCTTCCACTTTCCAGCTAGTAAGACACTCATTATTGTGGTTACAATGATATAATGATTGCCACAGTCAATCCTACCCAGGTCCGACTTTTTTTTTTCATTTTACCCACAGTTTGTTCTGATTTGGGAGTTGCTGGATGGACAACCTAATTTACTAGACCAGCAGTATGAACTGTGCTGGAACATGCTGTACAAAGACTCATATTCCACATAATCCACTCCAGCCACTGCTACCCTGTTGGCCTGTAATTCCACTTCTGCCTGATCACCGGAACTTGCTAGCAACTCACACTGCTGGTGAGGAAGACTCACAGGAACATTAGAACTCACTATCAGGTGAATGTTTAAAGAGTGACGAACTGGCAAAGCCTGAGATGGGGTTAGGAAATTATTCACTATCAGAATTGCTGTGACGGACAAAGTGAGAAGCTGGCCAGATTTCACAGTCAGCTTGAGTCCATGCAGACTTCACGCCTCTCAATGGACACAGAGGTTCAGTTATTACTCATGTGCTGTATACAGTATAAGACCTGTCCCAGGCTTTATTGTCCATGTACATTAAAATGCATTTTACATTACTTAAAGGTAGCTTTTAAGGATGTATTTGTGGGTATGATGGATGTGTCTCAAAGGATCTCCTGTATTTTTCCTGTAGGCAAACCGCCTGCTGGCCACATCTGCATTTGTCATGAGAAACCCTGCTTTCACCAGCCTCTCTAGCTCATTGCAATTCCTGATACAGTCTATGCTTCTCAAAAGACTAAGTCTCCCAGGACTCAGCTGGAGAATGTAGTTAAAGCCTCAATCCCTCCACTGGCTTCACTTCTGGTAGCCTGTCTCAATCATAATGCTAGCCTGCTGCTCCAAGTGATATTGACAAGTGCCTTCTCTCTAACAGTGTTCAGGGCAAGGCACAGAAAAATAATTGAGTTCATCTTTTCCTTTTTCACAGAAATTTGGAGTGTGAAGCCAGAAAACTATATAAATAAGTCTTTCAAAGGATCAATCAGAAATACAGAAAAGTGGCCCCTCAGGTGGAGATCATGAAGCCCCCCAGTCCACCTCAATCCAGACCTCACCACATTGAGGCTCAGAGAAGGTATTTGCAAGGTCCCAAGTTGCTTAATGGTGGAGCCTGGAGGACCACTGAATCAAGCAACCCTTTCCTGCTCCCTTTACTCTGTAACCAGGGCCTCCCAGACCGCATCCTTCCTTCTTTCCCTCCTTCGTTCCTTCCTTCCCAGTCCCCCTCTGTCTCCCTCCTGCATTCCTTTTCTTCTTTTTGTAAGGAGGTCTAAGAGTGTGGAATACATTAAATGTGTTAATACATTGAATACCAAAATAATCTTCCACAGTCCATACTTTCTGCATTTGTATTTAAATTGTGCTCTTTACAAGATAACTAAAGTTGCCTTTCAGTTTTGCTTATTTTGGTTGAGGCATTGCTCCCCCCAGCAGGACCATACTATCAGGTCTTCCTTCAGTTCTCTGGTATAGCTCTGTGGTGTGTGTATGACCTTGCTGAGAGGTAACTTCTAAATCTGAGCCTCATGGAGACGCAAAGCAGGAAAATGGCCTTCCCCACTCAGTCTGGCCTCCTTCTCGGCACTGCTGGGATGAGCTTTGAATGCACCACAGAGCTTATGGTTGAACAAGGAAAATGTTGAGACACAAAAGGTGAAAACATGAGCGAAGAGGAAAGTGATAGAAAAGCAATGAAAAGGAGAAACCCAGTTGCTTTGCTGCTATCCTCACTTGTTTACCAAATTATTCCCAGATAAAATACTAACTAACTAATGGGGACAAGGGGCTTAGGGTTGGAGAGGAATACTGTGAAACCATGAAGCCCTCCAAAAACGTGTGACTATAATTCAAGCAAACAAGGCAGAACCTGTGGTCCTTTCCACCGCTAAGGCAGCCTGTAGCTGGTGGGTGACAGACAGAGGATGCTTTTTACCCCTTGAGATCTCCAGCTCTTTATTTACACACAGAAGCAACCCTGCACTGTGCACAGACTTTTGTGCAGTGTCTCATTTTATTATTACACATCATCGTTGGACCAAAAGAGAAATGAACTGGTAAATGCATCAGGCAGTTCACCGTATTTCTCTTCTAAACAAGATTCCCAAAAGGAAATCATGGAACAACTCAGAAAGTAAGCAAAGTCATCCTTCGAAAGAGTAACACTCTTGCCTAGGCATCATTCCACAAGTAACAAGGTTGATGCTTGGTTGGATGATAGGATGAGGTCAAGGAAATGGGGCTCCCCATCCCCAAGGACATGCTCAGCAGTGGTAGCCAAATGATCCAGCTTTGCTGTCACAGAAACTCTAGGTCAAGATAAGGCATTCTTTATACTTAGCAGGAAAAATGTGGAGCAAAGGCCCCTCCAATGAGATGAGCAGCAGCTAATGACAGCTGAGCACAAGCAAACATAAATATGCAATTAAGACGGTTTAAATAGAGGAGAAATATAGTAAGAACTTGAAAGTGTTTCAGTACTTGAAATCTTTGAAAAAGAGATTAACAACAACAGTGACAACAACTTGGGGAAAGTTGTTAGATGCGTATTTCATCTGGCAGGATATTCTTTTTTACATACAGAATGTACGTATGACCACCTGGATCTGCCCTTTCTTGAATATGAATCTGAACATCCAAGCCCAGAGTTCAACACAGAATTCTGTAATTGAAAATAGAGAGATTTTCCTTCAATGTACTTTTGACCATATTCCTGCTAATTCCTAAAAGGTGAAAAGAATTTTTCACTGCAGTTAGAACAGAAATTTTCCCTTCCCAAAGTAAGAGGTGATACCTAATATCCCCTCTGATTCTAAATTTGATATCTTTTAAATTCCACTACTTGCTCTGATTCACCATTATAAGCAGACTGGGCTGAGAGGCGTTTAACAGCATAAATATTAAAACAGCATTTGTCTTCTGCATACCACCAGCATAAACAGCACAACCTAAGCGTGAGGCAAAGCACATCCTCCAAGTCTACACATATGCAGGAGTACATAAACTACTTTCTCTATTTCTAGAAGGTAAAAAAAAATCTCATTTATAAAACTATTTCTTTTTCTTGCCCTTTCTTTAGCACACACTGTCTCAAATTTTAACCATGGTTCCTCTGACCACAAGTGCAGTATTACTTTGAAATGTCTCTTTCCTGCTATAAAATGTCAAACCAACCTCCACCTCCTTTTCTCATGACTTCTGCGCTTGATGAAATAAATTGGTTACTTTTTTTTTCTTAACTGAAGATCCAGTTAAATTTTAAGAAAGATATTTCCACTTCCCCTACAAAGTTATTAAATAACTCCACCATGTTGGCCCAATTTTTATTTTAAAAAAACACACATAGTTGTAACCCTAAAAGAGTTTGGGGAAGATCTCCCAAGGGTACAAAGGAGAAGTGTCTCAATTATAAGACACACACAGGACCATAGTAAGCCTATTGCACACCTCCATTCCATTGACAGACAGTGAGTTTATGGACATCACATATGTATCAGAGCATCAACCTGCAAATTGTTGAGAGCTTCTATGTCCCTTCATTTCATCCTGGTTAAACCTTTTCCTGGCCATTCATATGTCTAATTCAGCATTTTTGAGCAGCTTCTGTAGATGGTAAGTATGTGCTGGGAACAAGCGTGTGCCTCTTTGGTCTTCTCCAAATATTTTTGGATTCTAGAAGCCAGACTCTTTCTAAAATACATAGTTCTGGTCATAAACTGAAACTCACACCCAGAGGAGACTTTTGGGCTAACTGCACCTTTTTTTCATCCACAGTGGGGAAAGAAGAGGAAGATTACATTTGTAGGTTTTCTACAAAGGAGACTATCTACATCTAGTCATTTTAAAAAGGATTTTACAAGCAGACATACTTCCGAGAAACCATTTATAAAAGCTAAGTTATCTCAAATTCATGATCACACATGAATCCTAAACTATGAGAAAAGGACTAGGAAGCATTTTTAGAAAAATTTTAAGAATAGCTTACAAATAAACTATGGTTCATCAATTTTCATAGTTTAAAAATAAATGAAAACTTCAAAAGTACATGCTTTCTACAGTTCCTGAAAATTCAGACAAGCTATGATGCCATGGAAACAAAGCTGATATTTGACCAGTAAATATTGGTTGATGAAATATTGAAATAAGCTAGGCATCTGGCATATACCTGTAATACCAGTACTTGGAGAGGCTGAAGTAGGAGGATCACAAGTTCAAGTCCAGCCTGAATTTTAGTGACTTAGCAAGAACTTGTCTCAAAATAAAAGTACTTTCAATACTTCTTTACAAGATATGGGTCACACATTGGCACTACCTCAAAACTCTTGTTAATACTGTTATAGTTTGAGCCTGATATATCACCCAAAGTCCATATGCTAAAGGCTTAGCTGCCAGTTGATGGCATTATGGGAAGCAGTGGAACCTTTAAGAGGTAGAGCCTAATTGGAGGAAGTAGGTCACTGGGGTGTGCTCTTGAAGTATCCTCAGCCCCTACTCCCTCCTTCCCCCCCTCCCTCCCTCTTTCCTTCTCTTTCTCCCTCCTTCCACTCCTCCCATTCTGCCATGAGGCCAGCAGCTTTCCTCTGTCGCCACTTTGCACCATAATGTTGTGCCTCACCTCAAGCACACAGCAATGGAACCAACAGACCATGGACTGAAACCTCTTAAACAGTGAGTGAAAGTAAATCCTTCCTCCTCTAAGTTGACTTTCTCCAGTATTTTGTCACAGCAACACAAAGCTAACACAAATATCCTCTGGATCATCAATATCATTAATATCATTAAAAACCCACAAAAATATTTAGCATTTTTGGTGAAAAGACATTTATTCATTTATAGGCAGAAATCAAGTATATGTTTCAAAGAGACTTTCTAAAATGAGTTAATTTCTTAGCTGTTGGCAGAAATACCAACTCCAGTGCTTTGTGCATTAAAAGAAATTCAGAGATTCCTTTGCAGAGGTAACTAGAGAGTTCCAAAAGTCTATATAATGACACTGAATATGAATTAAAGAGAGATCATCTCCCACTGCACCCCTGCCCTAAGGTTTCCCTAGGGTACCAAGGCAGAGATTAAATCATAAATTTTGATTGTTTTGATTCAAGGGGTATGGATATGGGTTGTGTGGCTAGACATGTTTTTTTCTAGACTTACAATATAGTTACATGCACACACAAACAAAAGTTAAGTATTTGCCCCTTGGAATGCAAAGTAAGCACTTCCATGGTGATTTTTCTACTGTACCCATCATCATGGCCCTGGTTTCCAGCCTACATGAGCCAGTAAGGAGGTATCTTAGCAAGAAATAAGAGCAGGTAGATCACCCAACCAGTGAACAGATATATACTTTTAGTTTATGTGTGCCAAGCCCTAACTAGTTTACTTTTAGAGAGAATCAAACATAAATAATTCAATAAGCGACATAACTTTATGTCGTGGAAAGTTCCATGCAGAGAGCATGCCAAGCTAAGGTAAGGGAAAGTAACAGAGCGGCAAGGGAAGAATCAGAGGTGGGACCTTGAGCTGAGCCCTGATGTGATAAAGTGCAACCATGTGAAGAATTGGAGGAAAGGGCCTTTTAAGGAAAGCAAATAACAGGTGAAAAGACTCTGAGGCAACTGTGAGCTTTTATGTGTGTGAGTTACAGGGGGAAAAAAGGCCAGTGTGGCTGAGTGAAATGAAGAAGAGAGGACTCAGGGGAGATGAAGTCATACTGTTAGGTGGGGGGTTTTTCTACCAGCCGTATGGCAGATCACGGCTGAAAATCCCCCTGCCACAGAACCCCTAGTGCAGAATCAATTACAACATACCTTTCAATGCATCGCTGCAATTGCATGAAAGTACAGTAGATTCACAGGAGTGAAAAGATGTCTGGTGAGCTGAAACCAGAATGGTGAGCCCATCAGGGAGCTGGGTCTGCCCTGGAGCAAGTGCTGTTGGCATCGAAAGCCCTGGGGTGAACGGTCCCCTGGGGCACAGGAGAGCAGATGAACACACACAGGATGGGAAGAGGATCCTGAAAACCCTGAAGCTCAGGGAAACAACTGGCTACAAAAAAGCAGCCACAAGGGGAACTTGTATTTCTCAATTGCTATTCCAGTTGGAAAACAAGAATGGTTTGGAGCTCAAATATATTCTATTGCAAATAGTAAGAAAACCGCAAGCTGAGAAATGGCATTAAAATGGCTCTATGTCTGCTCCTGTGGAGCTCCGTCAAGGGAAATAGATTTTCTTAGAAGAATGTACCTTCTACTCAGGTCCCTCCCTTGAGATACTACTTCAGAAAGTAGGAAGGAGCTCTTGATTAAAAATCACTAAATTGCTAAATGAAGCAGCTCCTGCAAGAGACACCAGAAAGAACAAATATGTAGAATTCCAAGAATTTCAGGTAATGAAATTCCTAAATATAGAATATAAAAAACTATGTAAAATATTTAGGTGAATTAAAATGGAAAAGAAAAATATGAGAAAAGAATCAGCATTTCAAATGTCTAATTTTGAAATAAAAAACAAGTAGAACTTACGAAAATGAAAAATACTCAGCAAAATCTCAGGGGATGCTTCCCACTGGCAGGCAGCCTGGCCAATTAAAAAGGGTCACTATCACCACACAAAGACAGAGAACGTTTTAGATTAACAGAGTCTAGAAAAGATGTGATGACCAATGCAATTTGTGAACCTTGATTGAATCATAGCTTTTTAAAAAATGTTACAAAGGACTTTTTTGACAACTGAGGAAATCAGGATAAGGACTGTGAATTAGGTTAGAGTATTAAATTATTCTTCATATCCTTATTACGTAAATGTACCCAGTAAGATGTTATAACCAAGTCCACATGCATGGATGTGCATTTGTGTGCACACCACACACACACACACACACACACACACACAGTATATTGTAAGTCCTGGAAATGAAGCAAGGAGGAGAGACCTGTACTTTTGGAGACGGGGTGCTTTTCTCTTTGGAAAAGGAGCAGTAGAGGGCAAGATGGAAATCTAACTGAGCTGTGTGCCTCACCAAGTTTATGCCTTTTTCTATGAGGATTCTACATAATATTATTTTGTAAAATACAACACACTTCACAATAAATTTAAATATCTCTTTAGTCCATAATCTCTTAAATTATTCTTAAGATTATCATTAATTATTTTTACCTTCATAAATATATTTTCTAAGATAATTCCTCTAATACCCAGCAAGATTAACCTGTCATATTCAAAATAATCCACATGATAATCAATATCAGGCAAACATTTCCCTACATCTTGGAAAAAAGAAAATGGATATTTTGATAGATTGATGAGGGTCTGCCTGGAGTACTTTAAATCACTGACTTAGCAAGTGTTTGCAAGCAAGTGGTTTTCTGTACCTGTAACTGTGCCCTTTCTTTGCTCCTTGTGCCCTTTCTCTACATTCCTGGGGCCTCCTCCAAATCTGAGTTCTGGAGAGCACAGTTTGCAAAGCACTAACTTAACTAGCTTTGCCACAGAATAATTCCTAACTATCGGCTAGGATCTCAGCCACCCATAAACACTTTCTGCATGGCTTGTTTCTGAAGATTTTTATAGAAAATGTAAATGGGTCCCCAGAGCCCTAATTTTTATCTCTCTAAAAAGGGAATGTTACTAACATAGCAGGAATTTCATGAGACTCAGATGAGGTACTCAATGTAAAAGGACTAGCACAGTCTCTGATGCCCTGTAAACATTGGTGTTGTGGGGTTGTGTTCCTTATTGAAACCTCAAATCTAAGACACCAGGAACCCAAAAGTATACATCAATTTAACAGAAAGGAAATGTTTTATTTTATTAGCAAATATTGATGTATTTCTGTATAATGATATATCCCTAATTTAGTATCACAATTTAAGTTTGAATTCAAACTTTTTCACATTAGAAATAAAAAAGAAAACTTTGGGACATACTGTCGGTGCTATGTAGCTATACCAGTATCACAGTGACATGTGGATTTCATTACTTGTGCTCATGACTTTGGCTTCTGCCTCCTGAGAGTAGACTATGATTTGGAGGCATAAAACCTGAGTGTTTACTAAAGTAAACTCACAGTTTTGATATCTCACTGGGTGTAAAATATCTCTGAAGCACAGATAGGAAGCTTTTCATCAACAACACCTGGCTGAGATTCCTGCTCCGCCCACAAGCCAGCTAACTGATCTATGTAAGTTTTCAGAAGTGTATGATATCTTCTAAGATGTGCTGATTTCTTCTGCTTCATGGTGTGTGATCTGTACACAATGACATATTGCTTCAGTGTTCTCTAATTGAACACCCATTGTGAATATAGCTAACACACCCCAATTCTTAAAAGTTTGTTGTATATTAGAATCATCTGGGGAGAACAAGAGCATCAAAATCCACACATCTTTAAAATTTCCAGAGGAATTCAGTGTGGAGCCAAGATTTTATAACATTGTTTTTGAACAAATTTAAGTTAAAATTTGGCCCCGCATGTGGTACCAGTACAGATAACTAAAGTGACAAGTGGCTGAAAAAATTATACAGACCACTCATTTCACACCTATGTCACAATTTGCCCTTCAGTTTAGTTGCTGTAAAACGTTCTCATACAAGTCCCACATACCAGTTTGAAAAAAATTAAACTGTGAAGAACCATATGACTTAGGACTTGGGAATGCAGTGTTGTGGTAACCAGAAAGTAAGTATTCCTATACCTTTTCAGCCATCAGATCCTTATTTTGATTATAATTTTGATTTCAACACTCATGGCATTCTCAGGGTCAATAGCATCACATCATCTGGGAGCTTATTGGAAATAGTGTTCAGAAATCCAGCAGGGATCAGGAGAGCACACTTCTGGGTATGTCCACGTGGGTCATGGGAGTGTGACCTTGAGTACTATGATAGCTAACTGATTGTGTCAACTTGGGAAAGAAATGCCAAACTAAATTGTCTGAGCACAGTTCTTCATGTGAAAGATCCATCCCAGGGAGTACTGTTGTCAGAATGGTATGAAGGGAAAACACAGAAGGAAGGTTTTTTCTGTTTCTTTGGAGGAGCTTCAGTCTTTACCTTTACATTGGATGTCATCTCCTGGCTTCCAGCACAGACTCTTCAGCTCCAAACACAGATCCTGCAGCCTTCCGTGGCAGACCCTTCAGCCTCCTGATACAGATCCCCACAGGGTACTGTAGTGACCTCTAGGCCTTCAAATGGATCCTTTGGATCTCCAGGTCATAGGCAGACCTTTTGTACTCTTCCACACCTGATTCAGTGGGCAGCCACTGTAAGCCAATCTTGTAAATTCCTACATATACTTGCATACCTTGCATTAAACTTGTTTCTCTAGTAAGCACTCATTGACACAGGTACTACATGTGACCCCTCACTAATTCTTCTCTGTACACAGTCCCTGACTGTAAACCTTAGTTCACAGTCCTGGGCACCGTAAACTGCACATCTTTGCTCTGCCATTCACTTCTACCGCGTTGTTTCTGCCCTGGAGCCAGCCGACCATAGACGAATCCCCTAAAATCATAAGCCAAATTAAAGATCCTTTAACTTGCAGGTGTTGAGTATTAGTTCCAGGACATCAAGACATGAGGACACTGGCCAATACACATGCCCACCCAAGACCTACTTTCTTAGGATCTGTATTTTTTAACAGCACCTTTGGTGACTCAAGTGTATATTTAAGCTTGAGAGGCACTATTTTAAGGCACTATAGGGAGAAGAAAAAATGAGTAAACAAAACCAAGTGCTAAAATTTAACAATTCAAGAGGTTTAGCTACTTTACACACTCACTAATCAGACTCTTTTAAACAGAGTGTTTGGATTCTGCTACTCAAAAAGAAAGATCATTTTATTGTGGTTTCCTCCTCTACCTCTTACTTGGTGTTAACAGTACACAGATCCTGTATGGAAAGCTTTGACAATGATCAAATGGAGTGGCACTGTAGAGGTTGATGTGCCTACATCTTTATATTATGTTTCTCTCCTTCTGTAATCTGTTTATGAAGAACATTTACATGATCATAGTTTCTTTGACACTTATATATCCACCTGCTCCTCCAGCTTACCCATCTGAAGTTATTGTGCTTGTCTTATGACATCATGAATATCGTCATAGCAATTAACTATGATTTCATAAACTGAGAATTAAGATTGCAGCAAAAGGATATGCAACAAGAGCTGATATATTCCTAAGCACCAATATTCCTGTGTCCCTATGAATACCTTATTAAACAGGAAATCATGACTACTATACACACACACACACACACACACACACACACACACACAGTAGGGGTCAGATCATGATTCAAGGTGTTTCCAAAGTTGCAAGTGATCTTTAAAGCTTCAAGAATTATAAGCCTTCTAAAACAATGGAGAGATCTGTCATTTTACTTTTGTGCCATGTCCAGCACAGCTCTTGAAATTCCCAGAGGGAGGACGGTGGAGATTGAAGAAATGAAGACAAGAGTCAGAATGCAGAAAGCTGAGGCCAGGTAGAGTCTCCTCTCCTGGTGGGAGAAAAAGAGTCACCCAACAATAGCAGCATGTTTATTTATATACTCAGCAGGTTGGTGTCAAGTGAGACCCCTCTGCCTAACAACTTGTTCGCCTGGCTCACCTTGGGACCCCCACGTTCTCAGGGCTGGAACAACTTGTTCACTTGGTTTGCTTCAGGTGCTTCACATTCTTGTGGCTCGCCTTGCTCTAGCTCCACATGGGTGATTGATCTCCAGCTCAGCTGCTCCCCACATCTCCCCCTGTTCTGTTTTGTAGTTGCAAACAAAGGGTGTCAGTTGGAGTTGGAGGAGCTGTGTTTGGAGGACTCTGCAGAAGACCTTATTTTCTGTAGAAGGCTTTTCTTTTCCACTCTTCCTCAGACAAGCTTTTTCCTATGAAGGCCTTCTCCTTCTAGAACCCTTTCCATTCTGAGTGAACTTACACATTTAGGCTAAAGATTGCCGGTCCAAGGATTTCAGATACCTGCATCCAGCAATTTAATGCTATACAGTCCATTAACTCGTAACAGTAGTCAGTTACCAATGTAGCTGGAAATTAGCAGATGATGTCAGTGATTTCAGCCTTTATTACAGGCCAGCATATTACTGTGGTATCATTTTATGCATCTTGTGGTTATACTTTTCTGCTGGATGTTCAAGACCAAGTTAAAGTGAGACCTGTATTAATTAAAATTAATTTCTTGCTATCTACCTAGGTCAGTTAAGTCACTTCAGGATTTACCTTGGAACCATGTATAGCACCTCTTAGTTCCCCTGTCAGTGTCAGCCTTCTGAATGAGTGACAGCCATTGCTTGACTAAGTTGCTTTCTGTGAAAGCTTGGGATATTTCTCTCTCCTGGTGACTTCCTTAGGCATGCTGCTCACCATTGATCTCCTACCTTTGTGGTCCACCAATCACCTTGGTCAGAAGGTTGTACAACTCTCCATAGTTATAGAAGGTCACTGAAAATGTTCTTATGTCCTGGGTCCTCATTGACCTTGGAGGACCAGGATCAAAATATTGGCTGTCCTCCTAGCCTATCTTTCTAGTGTTTGGTCTTCAAACCTTGTTTGTTGAGCATCCAGAGAGGTTAAAGATATTACATTGTAATGAGAGCAGTGAGCTTAATATTATAATTTTATCTGAATATTAAGCACTTTGAAATACAAAGTAGAGCCATTATTAATTACCAACCATGGTTGTTCTAGTAGTTGAAACCCTGTAGAATATCAACAGACAACACTCATACAGTTTTACATAGAAAAGTTGAAATCAAAAGCCATACATAATATTTTAGCATGACAATCATATTACATTTCTATAACACACTTAAATTTCCCTTTGGACAAAGAAGAGCCTTTTTAGTCAATCTTCTCTATATAATACATAAGACGCTCTCACCTAATTTGTTGTCCTTTAATGGGATGTCACTGAAGTATATGAAATTGTCTGGACTGCTTAATGTCTAAACATCTCTAGATGTAGTGGTATGTACACAGCATATATACCACATAAATTGTTGTTAAAAATATTATTGACTGGTGACCTCATGATGGCTTGGTATGAACCCTCTATCACAAGTAGCTAGAACACAAGAGAAAGGCAAATGTCTGAATCTGAAAGAAAAGTCTGTCACCTTAAACAATCCCATTTTTGCATTTTGGAAAACCTATATATCCAAAAAGTATAAATACATTTAATAACAAATAATTGTCATACCCAAATGAATGTTTTTGTTGTTTAATTTAGTTTCATACCAGAGCATCTGTAAATCAGATAACATTATTGCCTTATTTCTAGAAAATTTAATGTTTTGATGATGACCAGTGTGAACATATCACAATAGCATATTTCAAGCAACATTTACTAGGGTGTCTCCCATAGGATATGTAGATCACTGAGGCTTCCTATTAATGAACAAAGGCTGGAATGTTGTTTTTCCCAGATAGCAGCTCCTTGATTCACCAAAGGAAGCCTGGATCAATAATTCCCCAAGCCTGAAGGATCCCTATTATTTACCTTAACAAATTTCTGATGACTTATGAGAAAACCAATTTTAATATCATTTTGACCAACTAGTAACCCAGGTGAAATCATGCTTTTTAAATTCTACAAGCCAAATTAAATTATAAACAAATGCTTCAAAAATCTAAAAATGCAAAAAGAAATAAAAATTGTTGAGGTCAAATAAAAACAGCTGTTTACAAATTGTAGAAACAGAGAAACAAACATACAAGTACAATCTGCTTACAAAATCTTACAGTGCACTCAAATATATATTTGGTCAAATTGAATTATAATAACTCTACAATTTTAGAAGTTTGTAATGATAAATAGACTAGTGAGAATTTTTGTAGCTCAATTAGCAGAGTTCTCTTACAAGGAGAATTTGGAAGGAATAAAATCTTTTATGTATAATTAAGGTATATTTTTGTATTTTATTTATCTTATGAATACTGGCAATTTTCATGTCCCTTTCCTTCATGTAGCTTCCAGCTCAGTGAACTCCATATACTCTGTCACCTGCTCAGACCTTTAATTCTCATTTTGGTTAACATCTTCTGAGCATCCTAGGTCAATTTCTTTAATTGATCTTAGGTTGAGTTTAGCCCCATCCTTATAAATTGGCTGCAGTGTGTTCCCCAAGGCACAACTGCTAAAGAACAGAGCATCAGCTTCTTAAAAGGTGAAATCAACTCCTTATCTGAGTCTGGGTCTATGATACAGCTGGATAGCATGCTCTGGTGATAGGCTGTTCAATGTTCTCTACAAAGACACAAGCATACCTTTAGCCCCATGTGAGTACTGGGCTGGGTCCCTTCCATTGTCAAGGATGAAAATATTTCCAAAGGATCCTTCTTAGCTTCTTTTCCTTTACCTGATTGAATTGTTCCATTTGCACTAGGAGTTAGAAAGTTAAAACTATATGATGTCATGTGAAATCTATTATGAGGTATGAATTTTGCAGGAAAGGATTGCCCTTTTTGCTTTTGTAGTTGTATTTTGAGCATACTGTATGCATACTCAACAATTCCTTGACTTTGAGAATTATAGGGAATTCCCATAGTAAGAGAAATCCAGAAAGTTTCACAAAATATTTGGAAAGCAGCATTTGTATAACCTGGGCCATTGTCAGTCTTAAGTGCCCACAGCAGCCAGTGGTAACAAAACATTCAAGCAATGAGCAATGTCATGTTTAGTCACCTCACCAGTGCACGATGTCTTGGTTACTTTTCTTTCATTGCTGAAACAATACACTCAATGCCCAAAATTAAGTAAGTAAAGGCTTATTTAGCTCACAGTTTTTGAAGGTTTCAGTCCATACTTGGCTGGCTCCAAGGCAGAGTGGCATACGGCAGAGGGAAAAAGTTTATGGCTGCAGAAAAGAGCAAAAGCAACAAGAGCAAAAGGGAGGGTGGTAGAAAGCAGCCTCTTTCTCTCCTTACACTGTATGCAAACTACCCGCCCCAGGGCAGGTATAACACTCACATCCATAGCCCCAACATTGGACTATGATCAATCATAAACTCTAGAAGCCTACCCCATGAGTGCATGAGGCTTTTGGGGGACATCCAGACACAAATCATAACATACTGCCCCAGGACTCCCAAAGACTCATGTACATTGCTTTATGCAAAAGACATTTTAGTCCATCTCTAAGAGTTGCCAAAGTCCTAACAGTTTCAGCATTGCTGAAAAGTCTAGGTCCCACGTCTCCTCTAAGATTTAAGGAAACTGTTAGCTGTGAGCCCCTGTACAAATGAATACAAAGTTAAATACTTCCAACATTCGGTGACACAAGATAAACATTACCATTCCAAAAGGTACAAACAGGACAATACAAAGCATTAGAACCAAAGCAAGTTCAACATCCAGCAAGGCAAACATTAAGTCCTGTAGGTCCATGTAGAGCATCCAAAGTACTCTGTGGCAAATTGTGAGCTCCAAAGGGCTTGTATGAATCCATACCTACAGCACTTCTGGTGATTGTAGCTCCTAGGGATTCTCTCTTGGGCTTGTTTTGCTTCCTCCTTGCACATTTCTTCAGACAATCTATGCTCCTGACTTTTCCAAACTCCTGAGGTCTACAGCGCACCTCTTGCGTGACATTTACAGCTTCACACACTGCCCTCTGATGGGCACACTCCCTGGCCTTCCAGGCCTTTTTCTGAAGTTAAGGTGGAAGCCTCCTTAACTTCAGAACTCTTGCATTCTGTATGCACCTAAATCCAACGCCACGTGGATGATGCCAAGGTCTGCTGCCACCTGGAGCAGTAGCCAAACTTTCTTCTATCTTGGCTGTAGGGGTTGTATGCTTGGATCACTGAGCACTCTGAACCTGATTCTGAGGAACAAATTCTCTGTGCTGCCACCATTTTGGAACATGGCATTCTGTGCCTTCCTTCTCAAGGCAAAGTCTTTCACTTTTTGGAGACTTGCTACTACTTGTGACACCCTCAGGCTGTCTTTTCTATTCTTCTGTTCCTTCTCAGCAATGGAGAGCTCCTCAGCTCTACCTATGCAATCCACAGCTTTACTGGAGCTTCCTTTCTGCCCAAACTCACAATTTAAATCATCCTGCTGGGCTCCTTGCTATTGATTTGAAACATAAACCTGGCTAAAAGCCCCCAACAATAGCTATGCCATGCCCCAACATTGGGCTGCCTGGAAATTTCTTTTGCCAGATTAATCAATCCACTGCTCTTAATCTCAGTCTCGGGCAAAGTCTCTGGACACAAGCAAAATGTAGGAAAACTTTCTGCCAAGCCATAACACACATCATCTGGAGTCCAACAACCAATGCAGATCTTCTTCTCAGGAGAAACCTTCCAAAACTTTAAAACCTTCTGGTCTTTACTGACAGGATTTCTAGCAGCCTTCTGATCTTCTGAGCTCTCACCAAAATCTCCCATAAAGAACAGCTGAAGGTGTTCAAGCTATATTCTTTCAGGCAAAATCTCCAAACCTTTCCAAATACTTCCCAAAACCCATTTTCAAAGACTCTTGAATCACATGGTCAGGTATAATCACAGCAATGACCTCAATCCTGGTACCAAATTCTGTCCTGGTTACTTTTCTCTCATTGCTGAGACAAAATACCTGACATCAAAAATTCAAGAAAGAAAGGTTTATTTAGCTCACAGTTTGTGGAGGCTTCAGTCCATAATCAGTGGGCTCCAAGGCAGAGTGACACATGGCAGAGGGCAACAATTCATGGCAGCAGAAAACAGAAAAAGCAACAAGAACAAAAAGAGGGAGGATGACAGCAAGCAGCCTCTTTCCCTCCCTTACACTGTATGTAAACGATG
Source organism: Dinomys branickii (assembly GCA_004027595.1). Classification (NCBI taxonomy): domain Eukaryota; kingdom Metazoa; phylum Chordata; class Mammalia; order Rodentia; family Dinomyidae; genus Dinomys; species Dinomys branickii. The sequence continues at coordinate 141,279 of PVLD010003116.1, forward strand.
CATCCCAGGGGTAGCACTCATACTCAGAGTCCCAACATTGGACCATGAATCAGTCATAAACTCTAGCAGCCCCATGACTGCATGAGGCTTTTGGGGCACATCCAGACACAAACCATAACAAGGCAAAAGCAAAAGCAAATCCTGAGGAAATATCTACTGAAACATGGACCCAGCATAGAGAGCCAGACTCAGGAATGAGGGTGACATCCACCTGCCACACATGATTAGGGTGTAGCCCTCAGAGATTAACTCCTATAAGGAGTGAGCAAAGATGTTTTACACGTGAGGAACATTATTTAACAATTTGTCAAGCCTGCACCCAGATTAAAAGGAGCTGTTTGAGCAAAGCAGAAGCATTTTGATGCAAAGTGGTGTAGGAGGCAGAAGCCTGTTAGATGGCATCTGAGGGAGTAGCAGTAACAGTAGACAGCAGTCTGTCTATTGCAGCATTTCCCTCAACGAGAGGCCCTGCAAACTGGGAATGAGAATGGAAATGACTGATGAAACGGGGGACATGGCATGAGCAAATGACAGTTTGGAGAGTATCAAACAAATAAAAAAGATCTTCTTGGCCAGTGTGAATAGTGGCACTTTCAGTGTGACATATCACACTGCAAACATGAGCACTCTCTGAGAAGAGGTTAGTGGGTGTGGAGTAGTGATCTTGTAAGGCCAGTATAACAGCCTGAAATTCAGTCTTTAATGCAGAAGGAAAACGTGTATCCTGTATTCTATAATAGAAGACCATTATATAACCTCCCTACCCGAAGAGAACCCATCTGTGAAAACACAGACACCTTCCACTATCGGGGATGTGCTTATTTTTGAAGGAAAGATAAAAGATGTGAGCCTAAACAAACTGAATTAACTTGTTTGGAGGATAATAACAATCAATAACACCAGGGAAGTTAGCCAATCCAGATTGCCAAGAGGACAAAAATTGCCACAGCCACTATTGCTCAACAGCAGAAAAGGGGACAATGATAGTTTGTGCCTCACAACCAAAGAGCTGTATAGCACACATCTGCTCCTGTGCAATCAGTCTTGCCACAGCATCATAAAAAGGGGTAATGATTTTATCTGGAGCATGTGGCATATGTAGCCATTGCACAGGGCCCTGAGACTGCCAAAGGACCCAAGTGGGCATGTGCTGAGTTGGGAAAATAATTAAAAACATTTGCAAAGTTGGGTCAACTCTAGAATTAAGCATTAGAGAGAGCCAGATTAACTTTGTCTGAGACAGCTCTAGCCTCTGATGTAAGTGCTCTTGGAGATGTGGGGGCTGGGCTCCTCTTGAGAATGCCGAAGAGAGGTCCTAAATCATGAGTTGTTATAGCTTAAGAACTATGTGGAACAGATTAATATTACAAAGTAAAATCTGAAAATCAGTTAAGTTTGCAAGATGGCTAACCTGGATCTGAACAGTATGAGGCAAAATATCTCTCTGTTGGATGATATGACCCAAATATGAGAAGGGCACCATGGTTTGCACTTTTTCAAGGGTCACTCTAGATCTGCATTATGCAGACCATTATGTAGTTGGAGAAATATTTTATGCAAGGTGGGTGAGGATTCATATGCTAGAAGAATATCATCCATGTAATGAATAAGATAAGCAGATGGATGAGCCTGACAGAGTGACAAAATGGCAGTCACAATTCTTGACATAGGGTGGGATTGTTTGTCATCCTCTGTGGCAGACAACACCATTGGACCATGTGGCACCTATGGACCTAATGATTAATAGAGATAAACTAAAGGCAAAGCATTTTTTATCTTGAGGATGGAGAGGGATAGTAAAAAATAATTTTAAAATAATCTTCATGAGGGGAAAAAGTCAGGAAGGACAAGATTATTACAAGATTTGTGGGCTGTTAATTGTACCATAGGTTCCATGAAGCCCACAAATCCCTTCGTGACTTCTTTTTTAATCACAAAAGCTGGAGTAAGCTAAGAGCTATTGGAGGGTTCCAGATAACCCACCATCATCTGCTCATTTCACAGTGTTTGAGCTTCTGTAAGCTTCTCCTGAGTGATGGGCCATTACTCAACCCAAACAAGGTCACCAGACATCCAAGTTATCTAGGATGCCATTTGTGGGGTTGGAAAAGAGATCAAGGCCCTTCCTGAAAATGTGAAGGTGAATAGCCTGTATCAAAGCGATCCTTTTTGGGGACCACTGGAAGGAGTTCTCTCCTTCCCTGATTGTATTTACTAAGCCCTTGAGTGGAGAGAAAACCTTTTGCAACATCTGATAAGTAACCAAAGAATTGGGACTGACCCAAAATGCCTCCACATCCTGTCACACGTCATGACCCTATAAGGTGACTGGTATATGGGGGAGGACATAAGGTGAAAAATGTCCAGAGTGGCCTTCTCTATCCCTTCAGGTTAACAATTTAGCACTTCTACTAGGGTGATAAGCATTGTCCATCCCCTGTTGATCTGTAGTTGCTATATTCAAAGGCCATGCCATAGACCAGTGGCATTGGGCAATAACTGAAACATTTGCACCTGTGTCTAAAAGCCCTTTGAATGTTTTTCCTCCAGTAGGCAATTCTGACTCAGAATGATGTTGTTTAAACTGTTGAACCCAGTAAGTACCAGAGGACCCAAAACCTTTGGATTCTCCTTTGTTATTTATAGTTGTCCAATTTTTGTCAAAGGAAGAATGACCAATTGAGCAATATGAGCATGTATGATGATTTGAACGTGTTGGATAGTTTGAAACATATGGATCTCCCCTGTATTATCAGTATCAATGACACCAGGCAAAACCTAGAGACCCTATAAAGTGAGGCTGCTGTGGCCCAGCAGGAGTCACACTGTTCCTTGGGGCAAAAGTCCATAGACTCCAGTAGGAATAGCTTGGAGCCCCATTTCAGGAGTTAGTATAAATCTGGAGGAGGGACTGACTGAGCTCCAAGCCTCTACTGTCCTTTGTTGTTTGCCAGAGTTCAGAAACATGCTTAACGGTAGAGAGTAGGGATGGAAGAGGGAAATTAGGGAAAATGCCCCATGCTGCTTGGTGGGGTCAAGGAAGGCCCTACTGGAAGTTTCCCAAAATAGGTCAGCCCTCCACATCAGTCTTGAATCTACACTTATTAACCCAATGATATCCTCATCTACACTTTGAACAGATGCTAGAAGGTTTTGTTGAAATGACAGTGGCTGTGCTGTCCTTACAGATGCAGGAGAGCAATTTTGGGCAAAATGTCTCTCACCTCCACAGCTGAAACAAATAACCTTGTTCTTTCCCTTTCCTTGAGGCTGTGGATGAATAGCATGAGTGATGACTGCTACCAAGGCAGCCCCCTGAATATACACAGGGCCAATGTCTGCACAAATTCAAATCATCTCAGACCACATAGTCCCTTTTTTGTGGGCTTATAAAGGCTCAATACACCATTTAGTTGCATTTTCAAAGGGCAATGGTTGAACAATTAACTTGTCAGCCTCTGTGTTGTTGATAATCTTCCCACCAGCCTGCAAAAAGTATGCCAAAAAATCCTGAAAAGTTTCATCAGAACCCTGGAGAATGGAATTCAGACCAAGGGATGTCTCATCCTTTGAAGGAAGTCCAATCCATGCCCTTATGGCAGCCATTTTAATTTGTCCATAAGCTTGCAAATCAAAAGTAAGTTGATTATTTATGGCAGCAAAGACACCCTCACTGGTTAACATGTCTTTTGTAGTGGCCATATTGTCAGCAGCATTGCAAGTGGCCCGATCTGCACACAAATCAAAAAATTTCTCTTCCACAAGAAATAATCCTCCAGATTTAAATAGGCTTTAGCTATCCCTTTTCAATCATTTGGGACCATAACCTGTTCTTCTATAAGCCCTATAAAATCCAAGGTAAAAGGGGCTGCGCGCCCATAGGTAGCAGCCCTTTGTTTTAGTTCTTTTAAAATTTTAGCTGATACAGCTTCATGAAATCATATAACCTGTCCTGTATTATTGGGATCTTGGACTTCAGCAAGAAGGTAGACATGATGAAAACCCTCCAGATATTCTCCCACCCCCTTGACTTCTTTTAGTAACAACTGCAAGGGAGAGAGAAAGAATGACTCTATTCTATGAAGAGTAGAAGTCTCAGCCTGCGATGCAGCAAAATTTTTCAGAACTGAGACAGTGGAATTAGCTGTTTGTGGCACAGTTAATGTTATTGGTTTTACTATGGGTAGCTGTGAAATGGAAGTCACAGCTTAACACTCCTCTAGTGGGGAGAGATCATCTTTATCCCCCACATCTTTATCCTCCCTGAGCATGACCACAGCTCCTTCTTTATCTGACTAAGCAAAGTTAGAGGGTTCAAGCTCTATTCTGGGGCCTGTTACTCTACTGTCCTTTATCTGCTCGGGACTTAGTTTTAAGACAGTGCTCTGAGCCAAATCCTCTGTGGTCATCTCGACAGGTATGTGATCATCTAGAACCTCCCTGATCCAAGTCCACAAACAAAGTTAAATACAAAAATCAATAATATAGCAAGCATTTCTGTATATATCTGTTGTTCTTGAGAACCTGTTTTTCCCACGTTTTACATCTGATGGTGGGCTAAATATTGATGATATCTTTGGGATCAATATTAATGATATAGATACGCCATTTTCCCTTTTGTGTGCACAACTAGAAGTGTCCTCTCACCTGCTATAGGACATGTTTTCTCATACCCCAAGTCCCTGTTTAGGTGCCAAACTTGCAAGTCCAGCACAGCTCTTGAAAGTCCCCAGAGAAGGGTGGTGGAGGATGAAGAAATGAAGACAAGAGTCAGAATGCAGAAAGATGAGGTCAGGCGGAGCCTCCTTTCCTGGTGTAAGAAAAGAAGCCACCCAAAGATTTCATTTATACACTCAGCAGATTCCTGTCCTGTGAAACCCCTCTACCTAACCCTTCACCTAGCTTGCCTCGGGAACCCCATGATTCTGGGCTAGAACAACTTGTTCATGTGGTTTGCCTTGAGTGTTCCATGTTCTCAGGGCTATCCTTCCTCTAGCCCACATGTGTGATCAATCTCCAGCTCAGCCACTCCCCACACTTTTGCACACGATCAGAACAACTACTTTTTGTCTTTTTGGGGTCTGGAGAACTACCATATAGCATTAGAGCTAAAGGCATATAATTAAGGGATCTTCCTTTCAAATCAAACAGGGTGAGCTGCCACAAAAAATTGCTTTCCCTCAATACTCTGGAACCGATAGAGCACAGCAGTCTCTCCAATGACAAAACACACATGTATGACCATGCATCCCTGCTCTCATATGGAACATTTAATTGTCAACCTCTTGTCAATGCAACAAATTTTCTTTAGACACTTATTTTGTGAAACTTACTCTGAAGTCAATATGTACTTGCATTTGACATTTTTGACTAATTCTCCTGGTCTATTTTAATCTCCTAGTTTTTAGACCTAGTTTAAGGATGAGCAGACTGGTGGACAGAAAGATTAAACTATTTGCCCAAAGGTTCACAAATAGAAATTGTCAGAGCTGGGACCCAGGTCCAAACCTCATGCTGTATCCATGAGCCTCACAATTTGTGAACAAATGAGTGATGTTAAATTCTGGAAACATTTATAACATAATTTGTTCATGTATCAATGTAACATCAATAAACCACTCACTATTTATTTACCGCCACCATTGTATGGTGTGTGTGTGTGTGTGTGTGTGTGTGTGTGTGTGTGTTTTGGTAAATGGCATGGTAGTATCAAAGAGAGTAAAGTGCTATGAGAAAAGAACATTAACAAAGATTTCACATTTTAGGAAAACTTAGTGGAGAAGGTTCCACTTAAGATGAAACTTTATAACAGCTGAAATTTTAATGGCTAAAGATAGAGTGAAATAATCCAGTGAGAAGGGAGCACAAAGTGGAAACAGGGAGACTCTGAGGTTAACACAGTGGACTGAGCACTCCTCTGGCTTCACTCCCCCATGAAACCCTCACAACAGAGTAAAGGGATTTATTTTGTAGAAGAGACTAAAAAGTAGACAATGACAATTAAAAGTTGAAGTCTAGAAATTGAGTAACTCAGCAGACCTAATACTGACAAAGGAAATCAGCTCTATTCATACTGAAGAATCCTGAAATCCCTCAGTGAAGGGCAACCCAGATCTCTCTGGAACTGGGGATGAAGAAGGGCTTAATGTAAGGAAGTCTGGAAAAACTTGTTTCATGACAATTTTTGTTTTATTTTTTAAATGGATTGTACATAATCCCTAATTTTTTCCCATTTCCAAGCCACTGTAAAACATCCCTTCCCTGGCTAAGCGAGATGCCTGGAGGATTGTCCTCTGAAAAAGATATCACAGAGGTTCTCCAGATTAGCAGTGCCATCACAGCTGGGAGCGCAAGTATTGCACCAAAAGAACAATTTGGATGAAGCTGATGAGATTCCCAGGCTTCTTGTTCCACTAGATTCCAGAACCTCACAGCCAAATGCTCATTCTCATGTGAGAGATTAAAAATCTCTAAGGAATCAGACTAGTTCAAGAAGAAACATCTGCAGATACTGCATCAGCCATCCCCTCCCCCAAAAATAGGTCAAATTACAGTGAACCTCAAAGTGAGCAACCCACTCTTTGTAAACCCAAAATGTCTATCATGTTTGGTTCTCCAATTTTAGGCATGAGCAGATGGACCAGAGTTACCAGATATCTAAGGAAAATTTATAATTGAAAGTTGTACATTAACACACAAACACACACACACACACACACACACACACACACACACACACACTATTAGTCAGTTCTCAATGCCAGTTTTAAAAACCTGGGATAAATCAACTTAAAGGGAAAAAAAGGACTTTTTAAGCTCACAGTTTTGGAGGATTTATGCTATGGTCATTTGATCCTCTTTCTAACTTCCTTGATAGGTCCATCTTCCTAAAGTTTCTTCCAGTAGTAGCATGAGCTGGAAACAAAAACTTCAATACATGATGCCTTGGAGAATGTTCAAGATCCAAACTACAGAGCTCATACACACACACACAAACACAAACACAAACACACACACACACACACACACACACACATAAACACACATAAACACACACACACACACACACACACACACACACACCCTACTAGCATGCTGAAGAAACTTTAAAAGATCAGTAATATCCTCAAAGAGATAGGACCACATATAGGTATGAAACAGAACTAGAATGCTATTTTTTAAAAATACTTAGAAGAGACTTCTGGGAAGATGGCGACCAGGTGAGCAGCAAAGGAGCGATCTTCCTTGATAAACACAACCAGCTCGAGACAGACTTGGCGTGCGTGAATGCCAGGACCTCGGCTGGGAAGTTCAAACTGAACGTGTTTCTCTGAGCTGCCAGGGGAGACGCAGTAGGGTGGCCCAAATTGCCGTGGTGAGACGCAGGATAGCCCCGAATGCTGGGCACCAGAGACGCTCCGTGCAGCAGACAGGAGGTGGCTTGGCTGGGTCCAAGCACCCTGGGGGCACAGCCAGCTCGATCCTTCCCGCCTCCTGAACCGGCTCAGCTTTCCAGCGACTCCAGCCAGAAATTGGCTTTTTATCAGCGGCAGTGTGGGGTGGTCTCAGATTCGTGGGCCTTGGGCAGGCTACGCAGGCAAGGCCCTCAGTGGCCTGTAGTCCACGGCAGGAGCACAGAGGAGCAGAGCATCCCGCTCCCTACCCCAAAACATGGAGAGCACGAGGAAACAGAAGTGGCAAGGAGCAGTGGATCATGAGCATACCACAAAAAACTGTCACTTTGGAAGCTTCCTGCCTGCAGGGACTACGAAAACTGGTGAGCTATCTGCACTCATGACCAGATCAACGAGTGGGGGAGGAGATGCGTCCCTATACATGCAGGGAACCCTGGGAGGGCGGGGGAGCGGTCTTACACACCCCACCCAGGTCTCTCGGTAGGGAG
>PVLD010003117.1:0-27500 GCA_004027595.1 Dinomys branickii
TCCCTAACTCTTTTTATTTTTAAATTTTGAGATGAGGTTTTGCTAAGTTGCCCAGGCTGAGCTTGAACTTGGGATCCTCCTGCCTCAGCTTCCCAGCATGCTAGGATTACAGGTGTGCACCGTCACTTCCCACAGCACACGCACATTTTACCCCTGCACTAGCATTTCAGAGTGGAAACATACACCCACACATACAGGAATACCACCGCAAAATCCATGTTGAGTGTTAACATCACTGATGTCTTAGAAATAAGTAATATAAGATACAAATCACCCCAGCTCCTCTACAGTAGATTTGGTGGCAGGAGTAAATAGGAGAGAGAGCCAGAGCAGATGCCTGGGAAATTTTAGCAAGTGCCCAGGGGCAGCCATAGACTCGGGTCCACCAGTGGAGTGGGGGTCTGTCAACCCCTGGCATCATATGTAAGTGGGTTGTGTCTGTGTTGGCAGCCCACTGCTTGTGTTAGACTTCTAAGGGGTCTAGGACCAGGACTGCCATGTATGGTTGGGTACATGGCACGCTTTACAGGGGATGGAGCTGACTGCTGGAACAAATGGGTGGGTGCTGGAATCTTTCCTGTGTTCCATTTGCCAAGCCTGAGTGCTGTCACAAGTCTACATCATCCAGAGCAAGGGGCTTCTTTCTCTGATTTCTACAAAGAAATTCCTGGGCCAGTGGCCCCATCCAGATCCTTCAAAATGTTAAGAAATTTATTTAGGCAGGGTGGTTCACACCTGTGATTCCAGCACTCTGGAAGGTTGAGGCAGGAGAATTGCAAGTTTAAGTTTAGCCTGGGCAACTTTGTGAGACCCTGTCTCGAAGTAAAAAGGGCTGGGGATGTAGCTCAGTGCCGAGGCTCTGGGTTCAATCCTCAGTACCTCTCCCCACATGTTAAGAAAGCTAGCATTGAAATACTTCTCCCCTGCTTCCTTCCCATAGCTCCTGAGGAATCTGACCCATTTTTCTATGGTAAGTACAGGGTTTGTGATGGGGACACCCTAGGGCTGGATGGAGGGTGGCTGTGGGTCTGCACAGGCCACTGCTAAAGGCTCCAGCTACAGCTATGTGATACATGGGCCACTGTCATGTGACCACATTGGTACAGTCACATCAGCTGCCTGTGTGGGGCAGAACCCAGTTGGGAGGGAAGGGGTCGTGTACTCTCTTGGAGCGCCTTTGAGGCTCCAGGGACTTGAATGGGTGCTGAAAGTGTGTTGCAGTCAGCAGACCTCTGGTGAGTGCACTGAAATCACTAGCGAAGCAGGCAGAGAACATCTTAGAAGCAATGACATTGAGCCTAGGTCCCTTGGATTCAAGTCCTGACTTATCATTCCCTTCCTGTGTGGCCTTCACTTGGGGCCTTCCTGTAAACAAAGGGTGGCAGTAGGGCCCAGCTCTGAGGACTGTGAGGAGAGTTACTTGAATGATGCCTTTATACCATCCTCGTGGCATGGAAGCTCCACCCCACTTTGGAGGATCTAGCCCGTTTCTTCTGCACAGGCCCCTATTCTCCATCTGTACTGTTCCTTCGCTATGTCAGTTTCCTTCTTACCTCAGGGCCTTTGCACTCCCTGCTCCTTCTGCCAGGAGTTCACCTCCCTAGCACTCCTTGCAGCTGGCAAAGGTTCCTTTTCCTTCTTCTGGCTTCAGATCAAATATTGACTGCTTGCTAGGTGAGGCCCTCCCTGACTCCTGGCAAAAGCAGCCACACCACATCCAGCAATGACTTGGGTTTTTGAGGGGTTTGTTCATTACTGCAGTTTGTCAGTGCCTGCTTAATCATAGTATGAAAGTCAACTGCCTGAGGCCAGAGGCCTTGCGCACAGCAGGTATACAGCAGGTGCTCTGCAAATCCACATCTCAGCAAATGCAGAGCACATGCTCTCTGCCAGCCAGTGTCCCAGTGTCCCAGCTTCCAGGCAACACTGAGGTCAGCAGTATGGACAAAATTGCCTGCCCTTTTTATCTGACACTCAGTGGGAGACAGACACTCAAGTAAATAAAATGAAAATTACTTATGAGACAAGAATGCAAGAGAAGAATAATTCTCATGCAGAAAAATAAAAGGAAATGGATTTAGAAAGTGTTGAGAAGAAGATGGAGAAAACTCTAAGCAAAGACAGGTGAATTGGCATCTGAATAAATCCCAGAAGTTCCTCAGGGGAGAAGCATTGTGGCTATCTAGAGAGAAGCTTTCAGGTGGAGGGGATGGCAAGTGCAAAGGTCCTGAGGCAGGACAGTACCTGATGCTCACCAGGAATACCAGGGAGGCCATCGTGGCTGGAGTAGAGGACTAAAACAGAGTGGCTTGGACTGAGGCCTCGAGGACCCTGGTGAGGACCTTGGTTTTTGCCTGAAGTGCAGTGGGAGCTGGGGAGGGAGGGTTCCGAGCCAAGCAGGACCCCGCTGCTGTGGCAGGGTCCCCTGTTGTTCAGGGTGGTGACACCACAGAGAAGACCACTGCAGTGGTCCTGATGGGTGACAACGGTAGACAAAACTGGGGTCAGGCAGGAAGCATTTGCATGCACTTATATGAGGGAGAGGGCAGGGGAGGAAGGTGGTGAGCAGAGTCCAAAGGAAGCCAATGCTGCCCGACCCTAGCTCTTGTCCTGTGAGCCCACTGGAGGGGCAGCAGCATGGTTTGCAGTGTCCCGGATTCTGGAGCCTGGAGCCAGGCCTGAGTCCCTGGGTGGGTGAGGTCCACCCTTGGCCTGACCTCCTGACTGTCTTCCCTAGACTATGCCACGGTGCAGACAGTGGGCATGACTCTGGCCACCATCATGTTCCTGCTGGGGATCATCACTGTCATCAGTAAGTCTGACTCTCCTGGGTTGCCCCGGCATCCCCGGGCACCTCGGGTCCTCTGCTGGCTTTTGTCCATACCCTGCATCCTCTGTGCCCAGCTTCTCTTCTCTCTCTCTCTCAACAGGCAAGAAGGTGAAGTGCAGAAAGGCGGACTCCAGGTCTGAGAGGTCTGGCTGCAGTGGGGAGAGGGGGGGAGGCAGGGGCAGCCTCGGGCCTGGGGTGCTTCCCTGGTAGAAGGGCCCAGAACTGCCAAACCCTTGATACTGTCTCTTTCTCTGCCTCCGCAGCCCCACCTGCAAGTCCTGTAAGTCGGAGCTTCCGTCCTCAGGTGAGGGTAAGAATGCGCACATGTGTCCTGGGAGGGTGGCGGGTGGCAGGGGAAAGGGAAATCCTTATGGGGACAGCTTTTGAGACGCCAAGGCCAGAGCAAGAGCCCCAACAGAGACACAAGGGCAATTCTGTAGTGGGCCGAGCCCTGCAGGGGGACCACTAGGGGGCAGTGGGACAGGAAACCTCCTAAGAGTCCACAGTACAAAGATTCCCAGACACAGATGCATAAACCTCAAAAAGCAAGAACAAACCCATTTCCCAAGGGAGAAAGGCCCAAGCCAGGGCGGGAGGGACCCCGGGGGGAAGAAGGACCACTGCTAGCTGGGATGGGGGAGCTGAGCCCAGGGGGCCACTGCAGGGTAGAATGCTTTCCAGATGTTGTCATCCAGCTGGGCCAGTCTAGGGTGGAGATGAAGAGAAAGTAAAGGAAAGGATGGGGAAGAGGACGGGTTTCTGAATAATTATGACAGAAAAACAAGAGGAAAGCTGCATGGAATACAGGCTTAAACATTCGTGCTAGGGACGGCAGCTGTGGGGGTGTAGGTCATGTGGGCTGGAGGGGACAGGCTTGTGAGGTAGAAGAGGGAGAGTGGGAGATCCCAGGATGCACGGAGGGGGAAAGGGGAGTTAGGGAGGGATGGAAAGGGGGGGGGTGCTGGGGGAAAGGGAGGGTAGAGGTGGCACCGTGGGTGCCGGGGGATGGAAAAGAGGGACAGGACTGGCCTCACATGGGAGATCGTGACTCCTTGGGGGTGTTAGTCTCCATTGTACAAAAATATCTTGACCTCTTTTTAGTGGAACCGCATCCTTTCCAGGGGCCTTTAAAAAAAAATCAAAAGACAGGACTCTCTTTGCCTCTCATACAAGTGTTATAACTAAAAAGGAGAAGGGCTTGGAGGAGTTGGGTGTGGGGCTTCATGTTTTGTGTCACGTTCACCGTAGGAAATTTGAGGACATTGACGGTGCACTTTGTGGATGTTGGTGGGGTGCAGTGTGGTTGCAGGTGTTTGGCTCTGACACTGAGGCCAGACTGAGAATCTGTGCAGAATCCTGACCACCCCGCCCAGGAGAAAGCAGGTCTGCACAGTCGGTGGAAAAGGGAGTTCTGTGGGGTGAGAATGTGCAGGATGCAAGACATAGGAAAGGCATGAAGGCCTGGAGGAGACGGTCAAGAAGGGCGTGGGGTACTCCTTTTCTAGGAAGAGGACATCGAAGGACCCCGGGTTGGCCTTTGGGGCTGGGCCCCACCACTCTGTCGGACAGACAGCAGCCACAGAGCTGTCCCCACAACGAGTAGGCAGAGGGTGTGAGGAGACTAGAGAGGTCCCTAGTGATGCCCACGAGTGACAGCCCCCAGGCGTCTGGCTTCCCCGACCTGAGGATCCGGAGCCCACTGGCTCTGGGGAGGGCACCTCGCACCTCTCCCGCCGGCTAACACAGCCCCTCCTCTTTCCCCAGCCCCTGGCGGTGGCGGCGTGTAAACCCAGCCCCAGAGAACCTCCACTGCTGACCCCGCCGGACGCGGGAGCCTGAGGATCGGGTGAAGGCGGTGGGGACCCCAGCCTTGCGCCGGGGACGCTCCCCCGAATGAGCTGCTCCACCTACCCCAAGGCTGGAGCCACTGCACCCTGCTGTCCCTTCCCAGGCCTTGGCAATGACGATCCCCCAAAGAGCCTGTTTGCATCCCAGACCCAGGGACTCCGGCTTCTAGCTCCTGAGATCTGGGAGTCCACCCCCAGCTCCCCAGGAAGCCCGTGCGCTGCTTCCCCAACCCCTTTGTCTCTTTCCGGAGCATCCGTTCCCTGGCCCCTCGGTGTCCACGTCTTGAGCTTAATAAATGTGCATTTGGTTTTTCCCCTGTTCTGTCTGTGTGTTCTCATCTGTGGGCACACAGGGGTAGGGGCTGCAGAACTGAACCGGGGTGGCTGTCCCTTGCTTCCCTAGCGCTGTCCCCCTCCTCCTCTCCTTCCCCAGGGGCCCGAGTCGCCTCCTCCTCGCTCCCACACCCCTCCCGAGCCGCCCCTCCCCCTCTTGCCCTCCCCACCTCCGCCCGCCCCCTGGCCGGGTGGGTGGAGGCCGTCCCAGTTCCCCACCGTCCTCAGCGGCTTCCCCCCCTGCTCCTACCCGGGGCTCCGGGGCTCCGAAGCCAGGAAACCCAAGAGGAAATGACTGGGCCCGTCTGGGTCCCCGCCCGCCGCGCTCTCCTGGCCACACCCTCGCACGGACGCTGCTCCTGCTGCCCTGGCCCCTCGCGGCCGCAGCTCGGCTCGAGATCCCCGGCTCTGATGTAAGTCGCCCCGCGCTCTTCCTGCCCCCGTAGCCTCCCTTCCCCAGCTCTGCTGGGCTCAGGTGGGCAGGGCACCGCCCTTCCGAGCCTCTCCGCCTCTGGTGCATGCCCAGGTCCCTCTGTACGCGGCGCCACGTGGTTCCCGCCTCCTGCCTCAGTCTCCCCAGCTCTGCTCCATTCCAGGCAGACCGCCCTCTCGGAGCTGCCCGGCCTTTGGCTCCGTGCTGTCTGCAGTGCCGCCCGACACAGCTCATTTTTTCCCCTGTGATCGGGAGTGGATTACTCACTCTTCCTCTCGCTGCTCCTGAGGATCCGGTCCTGTGTCCCTGGGCAGCAGGGAGTCCTCTGCCCTTCCCTGACAACGCTTGTGAGGGTCCGCGGCTGGCGGGGGGAGCAGCTTGTGCTCTTGGCACCGCTGGGTGCCCAGGTGGGCCTGTGGCTTCTTGTTTTCTTTGAGATCTACAGGAAGAGGAAGGGGTGGGGGCTTGGGATCTCCACCTCTGAGCCCCAAAGCCTGCTTGCTGTCAGCCTTGACAGCAAAAGAAGGGGGTCCTAAAGCCAAAGGTGCCAGCTTTAGGGAGGGGAGCATTGGGGCTGCAGGACCTCCAGGGGCTGCCACAGGCCACACTTCACCTACCCCAGCACTTCCTCACCCCACAGATGTTGCCCTCCAGTCGCCTGTGTCTCCTCACCATCGTTGGCCTGATTGTGCCCATCAGAGGTAAGATCCTGCCCCGGAGCCCTGGGGACTGGTGAGCATGGAGGGTCTCTCTTTCCCTGCAACCCTCCTACTGAGCCTGTGCCGGGAAGTGGGAACCTCTAGCCAGGTTTGGGGTTACACCCTCCCTGAACAGTTCAGCCTTTGGTGGTCACTTCCAAAGAGTCTGGCTGGCGCCATTCCTGCTGAGCACCCTCCTTTTCACCTCCAAGAAGAACCCAGCCCGTTTGATTTGGCCAGGAGGCCGGTGTCAGTTTTCTATTTGGCAGCCAGGAAACCTGGGTTCCCAACATAGTGGCTCCCTGGATCTCCGGGTGATACACTATAAAGGGGGGGTGTGTGGGGAGGTAGGGGGAGCGCTAGTCCAGCGGGTAGGAGCCTTTCAACCTTGCAGGCAAAGTGCTCCTCAAAGGGGTCACCGTGCTGGCGTTTGCAGATGCTTTCCACAAGGCAGGTGCTGTGTCCCTTGACTTGTGTGGGTTTTAGCGCTTGTGCATGCTGTCGTGTCCACTTTATGGATGATGAAACTGCAATTCAGGCTGAAATTACAGCCGTTCTGCCTTTCCTATAACCCAGAGCAGTTGCTCCACTGAAAACGCCCCTGTTTCTCTTTAGTTTTTCTGTACTTTTTCAGTTATTCGAAAGGTATTTGTTGCTGGAGCATAGTGGTGCATGCATGTAATCCCAGCACCTGGGAGGCTGAGGTAGGAGGATTGCCACTAGTTTGAGGCCAACCTGGGCTACATAATAAGTTCAAGGCCAGCTGCCCTGATCGACTCCAAGGCAGAAATGCCATGGTGGAAGGGCCTAGCGGAGGAAAAGGTGCCCAGCCCATGGCAGCAGGAAGCAGAGAGAGAAGGAAGGAACTGGGGACAAGCGTATATACTTCCAGGTCACGACCCCGGGGGACCTACCTCCCGCCAGGCCGCACCTCCTAAATGCACATTCACCTATGAACTCACTGACCCTGTAGTGAAATTAAAAAAGAAAGGAAGACAGAAAGAAAGGTTCATTGAGCATCTACACTGCCCCAGATCTAAGCACTGAGTGGGGAAAAGCAGTGGCTATGATAAGGCGGAAGGTAGACAGTAACCCACAGGTCAGCAAGCTGTGTAGTAGCCCAGATGGCGACAGCACTCTGGGGAAAGTAAAGGAGGGCACTGAGGGTTATTTCCACAGGCTGGTCTCAAGGATCACTTCCCAGAGAGGGGTGACACTGGGCGGACGCAGAGAGGTGAGCTGTGCAGGTACAGGGGAGGGGTGAGTGCTGTCCGGTGGTGGGGAGGCCAAGTGGCTGGACTGGGTGAGCAAAGAACAGGGGAAAGAGGGGAGGACAGAGAGTGACGGGAACCAGCGGGAGGGGACGATGAGCCAGGTGAGACCACGGCCTGGGCAGGCTCAGAGCCTGGAGGGCTTGCCCTCACTCAGGTGGGCACAGGCTCCCTTTGGCTGCAGGTGGGAGCACACTGCGGGGACAGGGCCAGAGCAGGAGACCAGGGAGGAGGCTGCAGGGACTTCTCGGTGAGAGGGACAGAGGCAGTGGATGTGTCCAGCACTGACTATATGTGACACTGTGTGGAAGGCAGCTCTCTCACCACTATACTACCACCGCTAACACTGTGTGAAGACCCTTTTCCTACTCAGTCTCTGCAGCCTTGTCAAGTAGATCCGGTTATAATCCCCATTTGCAGACAAGTGAGGCTGAGAGGGGACTTCACTAGCTCCAGGGCACACAGGAAGGAAGTCACGGGGGGCAGCATTTAAAACCAGGGTGTTGGCTGACCCTAGCACTGGGGCTCACTAGACCAGCCCACAATGATGGGCGGAGAGAGGGGGCTGGAGGAAGGGCCTCAGGTGTTATGGTGTGGACAATTTCGTTCTGTGTTCTCTATGTTGTCTTCAGTTTCAGTCAGTTTCTCCTGCTATGGATGAAAATGGCCCCTAGAGGCCTGCTAAGTATCCAAAAGCAGAGAATTTTCATCTCTTCAGTTCAGCAAATGTCCCATAACTGTCACACCATAACTGGGGGTACTAAAACGTACCCCCAAAGCCTCATATGTTTGGAAGGTGATTGGATCTTGGAATGCTATACTCCTCAGTGGGTTCAACCATTGGGGAGTTCACGGCCAACCATGCCGCTAGGAGCTAAGTCTCTGGGGATGTGGTGTGGAGGGGGTACTGTTGTCCCCAGCTCTGCCCTTCTCTCTTTGTTTCCTGGCTACCGTGGGTTGAGCACCTTTTCCTCCGCTAGCTTCTTCCACCATGTCATTTCTGCCTTGGGTCCAGCCAACCAGGGGTAAAACTGCAGCCAAAACAAACCTCCCTCCTCTATGTTGCAGCTGTTGGGTCCTTGTCCCAAGCACAGGAAAGTAGCTAAGACATGTATGGGCTACAAGCACAACTTAAAACACTCCCAGGATCACAGTGGAAGCTAAGTGGCTACACAAGTGGACAGGACCTCTGGAGTGGCCCCCAAGGCTTCCAGAAGTTGGTCAGAGTGGGAATGAAGGTAAGAAAAGGGGAGCAGAGGCCCCCCTCCTGATCTCACCTTTGATTCTCCAGGACAGAGGTTGGAGAAGGCCTCACCCCTTTCTACAGTGGACCCACCTACTGTGAACACTCATGCTTTAACAGAAGATCCAGGTGAGAAGTGGAATAAGTCTGCCAAGATAAATGTCAAACTCGGGCCAGACTGGGGACTCTATGAACTTGGACAAATAAAAAGTCCTGGGGCAGCCCTTCAGACATGGCTCAGGGCAGGCGCTATCAGGAAAATATCCAGCTCTTCGTTCTGCGTTCTCTATGTTGCCTTCAATTTCAGTCAGTTTCTCCTGCTATGGGTGAAAATGGCCCCTAGAGGCCTGCTAAGTATCCAAAAGCAACAGAATTTTCATCTCTTCAGTTCAGCAAATGTCCCATAACTGAGTGTCATTGGCCAGTCTTGGGTGATGTGCCCACCTATGAGCTGATTGTGGTGATGACAGACAGAGACAACTGATTGGGTAGGTCTGGTTCCCATGACAACCCCCAACACACGGGTACCAGCCCTACTGAACCAGGAAGGATGCTCCTTAAAGGAGGTTCCAGGGCTCCTACTGGGTGAGTGCTGGTTTGTGCTCAAAGGTATTCGAAAGACTGAGCTGAACACCTAGGCAGGATTTCTCCAAGTCTTAGTAAAGCTAACGGGCAACAAGATGCCCAAGAAGGAGCTGCTAACATGGCTGATATAGGAGTCCAGGTCTTGAGGACTGGGGAGGCATCAAATTGAGCTCTTAGCAAATAAATGGCCAGATGATGTCATTTCATTGCATCAAAACTGAGATGTGATGGGAACCCCCAGTCTTCATCTGTGGCCTTTCTCTCCTTTTCTCTCTTCCTAACCTCCTATTTCTGGGCACCAGGTGCAGCCCACCTAGGAGGCCAGTCTACCCTTTCAACACCCGCCTGGCCTGCTGATGGTAAGTGGGCAGGGAGGGGGCAGGGCAGCTCACCACTGCCCTTCCGGCGCCGCTCTGGATTTCTGGCTGGTAACCCCGTCGCTAGCCCCTGCTCTGTGCCCTGCTCTGTGCCCTGCAGTGTGTTCTGTGTTGGAGCAGCCAGTCAGGTCCGTTCACCTTTTCCTTTCTGTCTTTCTGAGACGGGGCCTCGCTGTGCAGCCCGGGCTGGCCGCGAACTCGCGATGACCCTCCCGCCTCAGCCTCCCGAGCGCTGGGGTGACAGGCGTGCGCCGCCGCGCCCGGCTCCGTTCATTTCTCAAACACAAAACAAAACACCCTTTGAAATAGTGAATTATAACGTGCACATAGAAAAGCACAAAACCCGTATGTGTATAATTTAACAACTCATCCAAAACTGAACATGTATGTCGCTGCCGGGAAGGTCAAAGAATAGAACTTTACAGACATCCCTGGAAACTCTGGTGCTGTTCCCATTTTTTTTCTTCCAGTCATCTGTCTCTTCATTTTTTTCTTTTTGGAATTTTCAAATAACTTGAACTTTTCTTGGACAGAACTTTTTTTTTCCATCCTGTCCAAAAAATTTTTTTTTTTTTTTTTGTGGTACTGGGCCTTTCCCTGGAACCACATCCCCAGGCCTTGTTTTAAATTTCTTATTTTGAGATAGGGTCTCACTAAGTCACCAAATTTCCCAGGCTGGGCTCAAATTTACAATCCTCCTGCCTCAGCCTGGGATTACAGGCCTGAGCCACCGTGTTCAACTTCCCCCTGATTATTTCAAATTAATGATTAGTGATCCAAGAACACAAGTACATTCTCCCTGGAAAGAATTAAAATGTAGGCAAGACTGAATCCCTCTGCCCACTGCCCCCATCCGGTTTCTCCCCTCTGCCTTCTTGGGGAGGCCCACAGTGAGTAGTCAGTGGTCCATACCCCACAATAGCACACCATCTGCAGGAAATGCGCTTGCTGCCTGCCGTATTTCTGTGAACTCAAGGATAGCAGGTGGCTGTCCTGCAATTTGCTCTGTCAAATTTTTTAACGCGATAGTAGTGTGGACCTCTTTGCATGTCACTGCAGAAGCCTCCTTTGTTCCTCTTTGCCACCTGGTATTGCACAGGGGCCAGGAAATGCGCACAGTGAACAAAGTCACACCCTGCTGACGGGCACAGTGGTGGCTTTCAGGTTTTCTTGCTGTACCCGGTGCCACACAAGCAACCTTGTCCTCTCTTCTTGCTCACAACACCCATAGCACTTCTTACGTGAGGGTCACAGGTCCAAGGGCTAGCAGCTTCCATCCTCGCCAAGGTAATGAGAAAGCTGGGCATGATGGCACACACACCTGTAATCTCAGCACTCGGGAGGCTGAGGCAGGAGGATCGTTACAAGTTCAAGGCCAGACTGGGCTACAAAGTGAGCTCAAGGCCAGCCTGAACTGCATAGCGAGACCCTGTCTCAAAAAGACAAAAAGAGAAAGAAAAAACATTATGAGAGCAGAGTGACCATTATCCTCATCTTGCAGTTGAGGGGACGGAGACTCAGAGCAACCTCCCTGAGACCCCACCGCAAGTTGGGCACATAGCCGAGTTGGAGACCAAGACCCAGCAACCAACTGGAACAGATGCTTTTTTTCTGGTGACAGATCCAGGGCCACAGACCAGCAGCAAGGAAGGTAGAGTCCAGGGCTGAGCAGAGCAGGCTTGGTTTTTATTTTGTTTAATTCCCTATCTAAGGTCCATCACTCAAAGCACTTGCTGGGGGAATTGCAAGTAGATTTTTAAAAATTGTTTTGGTTTGTGCTCAAACATGTTTGGGGACCTCTGAGTTAAACATGTTTCTCAATGGCAGGTATAGAGAGTTCTTCCTAGTTCTCGTAATACGAGAGGTTTATATGTATGATATTATGGAAAGGTTATTGGAGTTCTAGCGGGTTCATTCCAATCTACCACTGCCAGTGCAACCCATGGTGAGAATAAAGACACTGAGGCATATTTGTACTTGTGGGAAGCCAGGGGGTCCTAAGCCCAGGTAGAATGACGGCTAACTGGGACAAAGGTCTCGGCCCAGGGCTGAACCTGGGCTTTATTAATTCGTGAAGAAGGGAGCAGTTTGAGGATGAGTGACTGTGAGAATGGCGGGGAATACTGAGTGCTGTGAGCTGGGCTTGGTACGTAGTGTGAAATCACCTCTGCAGTGTGCGGAGAGAAGGACACGCAGGAGGAGTAATCTGCACGACACAGTTGAGGTGGTGTGTAATGTTCTGGGGTCAGCGCTTCAGCTCTGGTGTGTAATGTGTTGTGACCTGGGAAGTCATCTTGAGGCTGATCCCAGCCGACAGTGTGGAGTGTGGTTCTTCATCCTGCCCAGCTCACACATGTTTTTTGGGAGCTACAGGGGTGGAGTAATACCGCCCTGTCACCTTGCTTCAAAGATTACACATCAGCACCTCAGCTGGAGTGATTTGCATTGCTGAAAGCCAACTGAAGGGATGAGGAAAAGTCCCAGCCAGCTCCGTACATATCAGTCTATGCAAATAGGGCCAGGTTTAGCCCAAATGGAGATAATTTTCTTTCAAGGAGAGTCATCCAGATGGTCTTCCACAGGCAGGACTTCTCAGAGCCTTTTCTTTTCTTTTCCTTTCTTTTCTCTTCTCCCCTTCCTTCCTTCCTTTTTCTTTCTTTCTTTTTTTGAGACAGGGTTTCACTACGCAGATCAGACTGGCCTCGAACTACTTTGTAAGCCCAGGATTTGGCAGGCTGAGGCAGGAGGATCTCTGCGAGTTTGAGGCTAGCTTGGGCTACAAAGTGAGTTCAATGCCAGCCTGAACTGTATAGTGAGACCCTGTCTCAAAAAAAAAAAAAAAAAAGAAAAGAAAAGAAAAAAGAAAGAAAGCAAGAAATGGTAGTATTGCTTAGTAAAAGATCTTGAATACTGAGAGAGAGGGAGAGAGGGAGAGAAGGAGTGAGAGGGGTAGGGTAGGGAGAAAGAGAGAAGTTTGGGGGAAGAAGGATACTCAGAACATTTTGCAGCAAGCATTTCTAGGCAGGGTGGCTGGGGCGGAGTCCTATGAGTCCCCGTGCCTGACCATGCCCGGTGTTACTTTTGAATCCTGGATTATGTGAGGGGTGGCCCAGAAGGTTCAAGGAGAGAGGCCAGTTGGGGGCGGGGGCAGCGGTCTTGACTGGCTTGGGGAGGGGCTGACCACTGCTTGCTGCCGCCCTGGGTGGAGGAGGTAGAGCGCCTGTCCCATGCAGGCCACTTGCGCAGATGCGGGGCGGGCCTTTCCCTGTTCCTGTCTCTCAGTCATGTCCTTCTTTCTGCTCCACAACTCCCCGCTGCCCTTCCCCAACCTGCAGCCACTCACTCTGCTCATCTCGGTGAAGCTACCACGGCCCTCCACCACAGACGGACGCCAGACAGACACGTCAGGAGGAACGACACCCACAGACAATCTGGTCGGTAACTCCCTTCCCAGACTGGGAACAGCCATTTCCCAGGTTCCCAGCATCCCCAGCACCTGGAATGTGCCCAGCCCATTTGAAGGACACATATGTTGAGAGAATAAATGATGTCCTGCTTGGCAGAGGGAGCAGACACAAGAGTGTCTGAGTAGATTTAAGTGCTACCTACAAGCCATGACAAAACCCAGAGATTCCAGATGGTCACTGTTTAGTTAGCTTTCAAGCCCACCATTTGAAATGTAGGTTGTGATCAGCTGGGTGGTTCTTCTAGGCATGGTTGGGCTCACTAATGTGTCTGGGGTCAGCTGTGGGTCAGCAGGGCTCTGTGCCAGGGCACCTGATTCTTTCCCTCGAGACCTAGTCCCCCATTTCCTGCCTGCCCAACATCCAATGCATAAAGGGTATGGCGCCCCTACAGGTATTAGGTAACAAAGGGAGTCCATTCACCTGTTCATGCAACAAAGACCCTCTGACAACCAGGTGTGGTGGCACACATCTATTATCCCAGCACTCTCAGAGGCTGAGGCAGGAGGATCACAATTCAAGCCCAGCCTAGGAAACTTAGAGACTTAGTGAGGCCCTGTCTCAATATAAAAAAGGAAAATGTACTCCAACGGGAAGGTCCTGTGTCTGACCCCCAGTATTGCCAAAAACAAACAAACACTGAGTGCCTTGTATGTGCCAGCCCCTGATTTAGGTGCCAGAGATATAGCCATGACCAAAAAGACAAAGTCTGTCACCTAAGAAACTGACATTCTAGAGGGAGGGGAAAGACCACAATTAATAACTGTAGTAGTTATATACCAGGTGGTTTTAACTTGTTATGAAGAAAAATGAAGCAGAGTTAGGGTCAGAGAGTAACAAGCGAGTATTTCATATACAGGAGCAGGGGAGGCCTCACTTTGAAGAAGTGAAGGAAGGAGCCATGTGGCTGTCTAGACAAAAGCCATTCTATGCAAAGGGAGCAGCCAGTGCAAAGGCCCTGAGGTTAGAAGGTGTCCAGTGTGCTTAACAGCAGGGATGTCTGGGGGGGGTTCAGTGTGGTGAGTGGTGGAGGGAGGAAACGAGGTTAGAGAAGTGTTGGGGACAGACTGTGGTACAAGGACCTTGTGTTTTGTTCTAAGGGTAGACAGGCTCAGACCCAGATATCTCTGCTTCCTGAGTCTGCCATCAGTTCCTTCACTGTGTAGACCTCTGCTGACTCTGACCAGAGCCTTGCTTTTCCTTCTAGGTCCAGATAAGGACCCCTTCTCCTATGGTGAGTTAGCCATGGGGAGAGGTGGCAGGGAAGGTCAAGGCACCTCTACCTTCTGCTCATGTCTCTCTCCCCAGACGTGGACACTCTCCGGAAACGGGGGCTGCTGGTGGCAGCCGTGCTCTTCATCACGGGGATCGTCATCCTCACCAGTAAGAACAGGGGTGAGGGGATAGGCACCAAGACTCAGAGGGGCCTTGGCCAGCACTGAGGCCCAAGGCCAGGTTCTCGAAGGCCCTGGGCGAGGCTGTTTCATTTATTTATTTATTTGGTACCAGCAATCGAACTCAGGACCTTGCACTTGCCAGGCAGGCGCTCATGCTGCTCAGCTATATCCCCAGCCCTTACTTATTTATTGTCTTTTGGAGACAGGGTCTCACTCTGCAGTTCAGGCTGGACTTGAGTTCACTTTGTAACCTGGGCTGGCCTCGAGCTCACAGTGATCCTTCTGCCTCAGCCTCCCCAGTGTTGGGATTATAGGCGTGTACCACTACGTCCGGCTTGTGAGGCTCTGTCTTAACCATGGGCACATCTGTAGCATGCCCGGCCCTCGATTCAGCTCCCCTGCTACAGTTTGGAGGTGTAGGCTGGGTGCAGCCGGCTGGTTCTTCTGCTTGAAGCTGGGTTTATGCATGAGCCTGAGGTTGGCTGAAGGCCAGAAGGGATCCCTGTTTGTACAGGCCCCTCAATTCTTCATCTCACGGTCTAATTTTCTACTGGTCTCACCTGAGATTGGACATGTGGTGGTGCTCAAGGAGAGAGGGAGAGAGAGAGAGAGAGGAGAGAGAGAGAGAGAGGGAGAGAGAGAGGGAGGGAGGGAAGGAGGGAAGGAGGGAGAGAGAGAGGGACAGAGAAAGAGACAGAGAGAGAGAGAGGGAGAGCGCCAGCCTGTGCATGGTTGCCCCTCTGCCGAGAGCTCTCGTCCTCTGCTCCTGCATCTACATGGCTCCTGCTCACCTCCTTTGGGCCTTTGTCCAAATATCACCTCCTCCTGGAGGCCCCCTATCCATGCCTGTCAGGAGGCGTCCCGCCCCTGGGCCTTCTTGACTCTTGGCTTTACTTTTTTCTGCAGTGCTTGTAACCACCCATGCACTTGTCTTGATTTTCTTTGTTGGTTGCCCTACCAGAAAGTCAGCTGTACAAGGGATGGGTCTTTTTTTTATTTTCTTGTTCCTCACTATGATTCCAGTACCCGGGTCACCAGTGCCTGGCGTACGGCAGGAGCACAGTAATATGTGCCACCTGGATCCACGATTCACACAGCGGTCTCTGAGTGTTCTGAGGGCTCATCCTTGTGCATCTGCGGAAACTTCGCACTGGCTGTTCTCACGTGTCTCTTGTTGAGTCTTGTGTAGAGTAACTGGGAGCTTCCTGAGGGACAGGGTTGATGGCCTGTCCCCTGCCCAGCCTCACAGCATGTACAGTCAACATTATGGCTGACCCATTTTCCTCATCCACAGGTGACAAGTGTAGGCAGATGTCCCGATTGTGCCGGAAGCGTGGCAGGTAACCAGTAAACATGGGGGCTACAGTCTGATGGGTACCCTGAGGCTGAGTGCCCCCACAGGCTTACCGCACCAGCCTCCTCCCTCCCCTCTAAGAGCCTACAGTGTGGTCAATACCGGAAGCCATGAGAGGGAAGACGCGGCTAGATGCAGCCATCCTTGAACTGACGGCCAAGTCCCGCCCTCCCCACTCTGCCAGCCTCTGAGGGCTGCCGGCTCCCTGGCCCCGTTCAGAACAGAAGTAAAGTGCTGTCAGATCCTTCCTTCCCTGTGGCCTCTGATTGTTCACCACAGGGGAGAGGGAGGGCTGGGCTCCTGCCCTTGGGGTGTCAAGCTATGGGAGGAGGCACCACAGACTCATCTCAGACAGCCTGAACTGGGAAGACAGTGAGGGAAGTGGCCTGGTGGGAGGAGGCAGCAGGACTGGGGGACAGCGGAAAGGAGGTAACCCTCACCTGTGAGCGCAGGGCAGGATTTGAAGCCCCTCTCAGGATCACTGGGTCTGCAGACCAAGTCTTGTATCCAGAGTCAGCTCAACACCAACAGAGGTCCTGCCCATGTGACCCTCTCTCCTTGGCTCTCAGACCCTCTTCTACATGCATAACTGTGGACAACTTACACACTCCCCAAGCTCTGCTCTCACCCCCCCACCCACAAAGGCCTGTTGCTGGCAACCTCTCAGCTTTGGGTTGTCCACCAGGAAAGTTGTGCTGGCCAGGGAGTGGGCTCCAAGCTCTGTGTGGGGCCTCAGGGTCTTGGGGACCTGAAGCACAGCCTAAGAAGGCTCTGGTGGGCTCTCCCCAGAGACCCGTGGGTTCCCTGGCCCACAGTGAGGGCCTCAGCCAGGCCAGGCCAGGCCAGGGCCCACTGGCACTTAGGGCTCAGGGCATCGCCTCGGCCAGGCTGCAGGTGGATTGTGCCATGCACAGTCGATCCACGGTTGATCTGCGAGATCCCACCACAGGGGGTTGCACTGCAGTGCTGCAGAAGCTTGGGTCACCACCCCAAAAGGTAGCTGTGGACTCGGTTTAGTGGGCCATGCACAGCGTAAAGTACAAGAAAAGAAAATAGTAAAACAGAAAAGACAATGTCAGAGTACATCACAAATAATTAGGATTTTATATTTTTAAAAAGGATGTATATTTATTCAACATACTCCATATATCATTATACGTAGGTAGACAGACAGACAGACAGATAGGTAGCTATACAGACAGTCAGCCCTTCATGCCCCAGGGCTCTAAATCTGCGTTCAGCCAAACTTGGATTGAAATACTGGAGGAGGGGCCTTGCCTCCCTACCGAACATGTACAGATTGTTTTTCTTGTCCTTCTCCCCAAACAATAGAGCGTAACAGTTATTCACATCCAGCGCCCCTGAATGGGGTGGGATAGCCAGACACGATCTAAAGTGCACAGGTCATAGCTAAGTCTCTGCTGTTTTTCATAAGGGACTGGAACACCCCAGAGTTTGGTCTCCTCAGAGAGTCCTGGAGCCAGTCTCCCGCACCTAGGAAGACTGTATGGAGTTTGCAGAGGGGACTAACAATATTGTGTCATTTTTCTGACTTCTCTCAGCACAGTGTGCTCCTGCCGGACACCTCACCCAGCCTTGATGTCAGTCACAGAGACATCACAGACCACCCCAAGGCTGATACTGGTTTCCGGCCCCTTCACAGCCAAGCCGGTGCATCTGGCCCAAAGCCCCCACCAAAGCACATGGTTAGAAATTACCTAGTGTGACTCAAGGTCTTCCATACACAAAAAAGTTCACCAGGCAGAAGCTTCCCAGGAATTAGAGTGACTTCTGACAGCTAAGGGCAAAAGTCAGTGCTTGGTTCATCCTTCACTACAGAGACTTTCTCTCTCATATTGCTTAATGGATTAAGAGATAGTCACCTGTAATCCCAGCACTCTGAGAGGCTGAGGCAGGAGAACTGGAAGTTCAAACCCAGCCAGGGCAACTCAGTGACTTAGACCTTGCTTCAAAATAAAAAGAACTCATGATGGAGTTGTGTGAAGGTCCCGAATTCAATCCCCAGTACCACACATACAGAGAAGTAAACTTAATATATGACCCAGAAATTCAACTCATAAGTATCGAAGAGAAATGAAACCATATGTCTACATAAATTTGCACACAAATGTGTATAGTAATCTTTGTAGTAGTAAAAAAATGGAAATAACCTAAATTTCCAATGGAATAGATAAGCAGATATAAACTGTTGAAAGAAATTCTGATACAACATAGATGAATCTCACAAGCGTGAGTCTGAAGGAAAGAAGCCAGATACAAAAGGGTACAGGCTGAATAAATTCATTTGTGTGAAGTTCTGGAATAAGAAAAGAAACTGATGGAAGCTGGGCATTATGGGCCACACATAGTTTCAGCTACTAGGGAGGCTGAAGCAGGAAGATCCCTTGAGCTCAGGACTTCAGAGGCAACACAGTGTGATCCCCGTTTCAACATATGACAGAAGAGAATGAAGGGAAAAGGGAGGGAGGGAGGAAGGATGGAAAGAGGGAAAGAAAAACTAATTGATAGTAATAAAAGTCAGAATAGCCGTTGCCTCCTCCTCTGTTATGTCCAGAGAGGTGGGGTGGGATTGACTGCAAAGAGGCGTAAGGGACGTTTCTTGAAGGGCTGAAGTATTCTGTACCTCAGTGATGGTGCAGGATGCACATTCATGTATACTGGTCAGAAGGGATGGAGCTGGGCATGGAGGATCTGTACAAAAGCCACAGTGAAGTGGAAAACCAGCAGGCAGTTCCGTACTGAGCAGTGACAGTTCCTGGATGCCCGGACCCCGGGCAGAGGCTAGGACTCGTGTGTAACGGTGCCTCTCAATTGGGCTGGAGGGGCTACTCCGAGGTGGGCTGATTTGGTCATGCTCGGAGCATCCTTTCCAGAGTTGCCTTTCCAAAGAACTCGTTGGCCTCCAATGGCCTCTGGCCAGGCCATTTTTTCCTTAATTTCAAGATCTCAGAGGTTTCAAACAAAGGTTTTTTTTCTCGGTCCCCCCACATATCCATCAGGGGTCCATTGGGACCCTGAATACTATCAGAGACCACCACGGGGATGCCACTAGTAGAAATGTTTCTGGCTGCCACAGGGTGGGGGGGGGATGAGAGATGCACAATGGCTCTTCCACCCTCTGCCAGGAAGCAACATGTGGCATTTCTGCTCACCCTTTCTCTGGCCATTTGAATTCCCCAGGGCAGGAAACTCCAATCTTCTAGGAAGGGAGGAGCAGCAACGCTGTGTTTTAGTCACCTTTCTGCTGCTGGGTCAAAATCCCTGACATAAAACTTCAAGGAAGACGGGTTTGTTTCAGCTCAGGGTGTGAGGGATCAGCTGGCTCTGCTGCTTTAGGACAGTGGCAGGGCAGGGGCGTAGTGATGGGGTGTGGTGGAGGACATCGGCCACCTCCTGGCAGCTGAGCAGGGGAGAGGAATGAAAGAGCCTCAGGAAAGGTGCCCTCTGCAAAGATGCCCCCAGCGACCTACTTCCTGTATTCCCCCAACATAAGGCCTACTCGGAAAGTAAGCCCTAGCAAGAATCTTTTTCAGGAAGGTCATGCTATACGCCTGTCCTCAAAAATAAGCCCCAGATAAGATCCTCAGTCAGATGGATGAATTTAGTCTGTCTGTTGGAACACAGGATGGACGTATTGAATTATAAAATAATAATATTAAATGTAATTAATTATAAATAGCATTATTGACATTAATACTTAAACCATAAGTACATCAATAATTAAGTATTTGTAAATACCTAAATGGGTGCCCTTGGACGAGAGGTAAACGCCTATGTAAGCAGATGATCTCGAGACATTGCTGAACGACCAGAGTAGAGACACAATGCACGAATAACATGCACATTCTGATAACGAACAGACGTGGTTGTGTCGAACACGAATCTTCATAATTCAACATGTTGCAGGTTGTAACAGACATACTTAATGCACTTACATGAAATAAAATGTTTTCTGAGTCTTGGTACCTGCAGTTTTTGCTGCTTTTGTGTGGACCATAGTGTTTAACTCCCATCAGTTTTGTTACCGCACCTATCTCCTAAGTCTTCAGTGAACACTTGAATCAATGGCTGCTTTGTGAAGCCTCGCCTGCAGGAGGTGATGGCTTGGGTGAGGAATTCATGGGACAAAAATCACTGACAGCTGTGCAGCCACCGCGCTGCCAGCAGGCTGCCTGGACAAGAAGTGCTCACTTAAGGACATAAGAGAGTGGGATTCTATGGGAAATGGAGCTGCAAGAAATTCAGGCCAGAGCTGGAGGTTTGGATGGTTATGGTTTGGTTTGGTTATGATGATGCTCCAGAAGAAGATGGCATGACTGTATTCGAATAAATGTAGAATTTTGTACATGAAGAAGTGTACGTTTTTGTACATGAATATAAGTACAGCACTAACTGATTGTGCCCCTGGGGCTTCCATTTTGTACATGAATAAATGAATAAATGTAGACTGTTGTGCATGAAAAAATAATCCCCTGAAAATAAGCCCTATTGCATCTTTTGGAGCAAAAATTAATAGATAAGACCTGGTCTTATCTTCGGGGAAATATGGTAAGCCTATCGCCTCCCAATGCATTCAATTATCATCTCATGTGTGGATTAATCCACTGACGAAGTTAGAGGCTTCATTTTTCCATAACTTCACACAATTCCATCAGAAACCAAGCCCTCAACACAATGAGCCTTTGGGGGGAACATTTGGATCCCAGCCGTGACATATAGTTTACTACAAAGGATATTCTCTCACATAGCAAGAATTCTGTATTCAGCTGCAGGAGACACAAGTGAAGCCAGAAACAGCAGTGACTTGAAGAGGTAATGCATTGCTCTCTCACAGCAGATCTTGAAGTGTGTGTTCCAAGGCTGGGGAGTGGGTTTCTCAATAGCATATGATAAGGGATGTTGAGGTTCCTACTGACATGCTGCTGTGTCACCACCCCCAGGATGTGGCTCTAAGCTTCAGGATCCCAGAATGTCTGCAGAGCCTCAGCCATCCTACAAAAAAAGGAGAGAAAAAAATGTGGCGAAGAAATATTGCCATTGGATGATTCAGCTCATTTTAAAGAGATTTCCCACAGGAATGGTGGCATATGCCTGTAATCTCAGCTACTCAGGAGGCTGAGGCAGAAGGATTGCAAGTTTGAGGCCAGTATGGGCAACTTAGTGAGACTGTGTCTCAAAATAAAAATTTAAAAAGTGCCCAGCGATGTAGCTCAGTAGCAGAGCGCTTGCCTAGCATTCCATCCCCAGTTCTGGAAGGCAGGGCCTTCCCAAGGTACCCACCAAAGACTTCTACTTACTTCTGACTGGGCCTCCTTCCCAAAGGAAACTACGAAATGTAGCCTGTTGACTGAGGCCGTGACACCCTGAACCATCATTTCTGATGGTTCCATCAGAGAAAACAACAGCCTCCATCAGAGTTTGCTGGTATGTCAAGGAGTACTCCAAGCTTCTCCCAAGTCAGGAGATGAAGTTGAGGGAGGAAATGTTTATGTAGCTCACAATTTGTAGAGGTTTCAGTCCATAATCCACTCGCTCCAGGGCAGGGTGGCTTGGAAGACAGGTATTGCAGAGGGCAAATAGTTCATGGTGGGCAGAAGGGAGCAAAGCAAGCAAACAAGGGGAAAGACAAGGCTCTTTCTGCCCTCATATTGTATCTAGACTACTGGGATTAGGGCAGTGGCAAACCTGCCCATGGACTGACTTAGTAACCACCCTTGATTCTAGCACCCTTAATCCTAGCGTTGCACTGTGAGTCAATCACACACTCTGGATTCAGCCACATCTGAAAATGCCCCACTTATGACTGTAGGAGGCTTTGGGGGGGTATTTAGACCATAATAAGGGCTCAAGCCATTCTTATTCAAACCTGAAAGGAAAAGAATTCCTAAGATTGAGGGCTGCTGACACCTCCAGGGCCAGAGGCACTGCATCTTCAACTTGGAAAAGACCTCCAGAAATCCTTCCAGCAGCACCACTAATGATTCCCAGAGGCTGACCACGAGCAGCATTTCCTGGTTGAAGACATCTTTTTCTGTTACATTATGGCCTGCACGGAAGCCTCCTCCTCCTCCTCCACTCTGACGGCAGAGCAGAAATCTCTTGCCAAGAGTTAATGGAGTGGCTCTTGTTATTCAGCCAGCCCCCAGAGTACAATTCTGTCAAGGTTCTTGTTTTGGAAGAATTGAGGCCAAATTACATTAGCTGAAAGGAATCTGCTTTTTCATATGAGATGAGATTGTGCTTTGCTCAGGGTGTTGGCAGGTATGTCAGCGAGGCGTGCTTGCTTCTAGGGAGGTGGGGGGAGTGGATGCTCCAATTCCTGACAGTGGGAGATTGACTAAAGACAGTCTCTAAGGTGGTTCTGTACAGTGTCAATTTGGGTAGGTTAAACTACATTCCCCAGAATTCCTTCCCTGTGTGTCCACATGTTTCTGGTTATGGTGGCCTGCAGGGGACATATTTGTGGGAGATTTATTGAGTAGAGGTGGAAGTGGCAAACATTTTGTAGTTTATTCCACTTGCCGCTGTATCTGCTGGCTCCTCTCATAGGCATCAGGTGACAACCAGGGCCCAACTGTCCCACTCTCCTCAATCCTCCTTTAGTTTCCAACTCCTGCCCCAAGCAAGTATGCTTAGCCCTGTGATGAAGGACCCTGGTTTTGATAGGACACCCATACAACCAGTGTCAGAAGCAACAAGTACTGATGGGCTATTCAGCCCAATTCCTGGACTCTAGTTTGTGTGTGTGTGTGAGTTCCAGATTGTTCTTTGCTCTCCCAGACCTTACTTCTATCATCCTTTTCTGATTTCTTGCCCCGTGGGCTTTGAATTTCAGCACCAAGCACAGAAAAAACAACTCTAAAGACAGTACTAACTGGTTTCAAAATCTTGCAAATGAGTTTTGGGTTTTCAGGAATTGGTTCTCTGACCTAATTAGATTTAAAGTCATTAATGACCCTGTTTCCAGTGACGTGGGAGTGGTAGCCCATGGCATGAAGTGTCAAAATAGTTACCTAGATCTTAATAACTTCCCATATTAAGTTCCTACTGAAGGCAAGGCTCTTCATGACCAAGTCTTTGGTTCCCCTGAACAGTTTAGTGCAACTAAGGAATGTAATGGGATTGGTTCGTGGCTTCTTACTGTGCTGGAAAACTTGGGGAAAGAAAATGATGAGCTCAGAGTTTTAAATTCACAGCTTATGTTCTGAATAAGGGACCTGAAAGCTTCTGTGGCTGCCCTGAAAGAAACTCTTATTTCCCGTAGTCACAGGGCTGAGATTTCTGGAAACCAAATCCAAAGTCTAATTCTGTGGGTGGCTCAAACGCAACAAAAACTGAAATTCCAACCTCACAGAGTCCTTTTTGTTAAAGTCAGGGTGTTGATTGGGAAGGAATGGTATCCTGAAAATTGGGGATGTGCGAGCAGATTTCAGTAACTTTGGGGACCTCACACCTCTCCATTGTGCCATCCCTCCACCAATTAAAGCAGCTGTTTCTTCCCCCTCCAGACGTGAGTTTTCCCTGCCTGAAGAAACTGTAACGGTCTATCCTGGATACTGCTGATGCTCCTTGGGATCGATTCCCATCACCTCTTCTTGCTTCTGATACCTATAACTCAAGTCTCAGAAGAGCCTGGGGGAGAGGTGCAAAGTGACCCAGGCACAATGCACATCCAAATAACTGTCACCTTCTGTTTTCCAATGTAGATCAATGGAAAACTGGGGAACACATATGGAAATGGGTGTGGGGAGCGGAGAGTAAAATCAGGGTGGAAGATCAAGTTGGATCAGACAAAAAAAATTGTTTATATGAGTCCACTAACGAAAGATCCAGCATGTGGTCGTAAAGGGCTGAGAATGGTTCTAACAGTTTGGTTGACTGCTATAGGGAACCAGAGTTTGCCTGTGCGGTCATTCCTCAGTATCTCTGGAGGATTGGGTACATGACCCCTCAAACATACCATAATCTAAGGGTGGTCTTTTATACAAAGTGGTACTGTATTTGCATATAATCTATCCATATCCTCTTGTATACTTTCTACATTACTCATAATACCTCACATAAAGTAAATACTCTGTAAACAGTTGTTATACTGTATTATTTAGGCAAGAAAAAGTCTATAAGCATTCAAAATAGATGTGATATATATAAATATATATGTATACATATATTTCAATTCACAGTTGTTTAAATCCACAAATGTACAAATGTGAAATTGACAGAAATGGAGGGCTGACTGTACAGTGTTGTAATATCAGTTTCCTTAGTATACTGCAGAGTATGAGTCAACAAACTTTTCTTATAGAAGGCCATATGTAAATGCCTTAAGTTTTATGGGCCAGTCTCAGTTTGCAAATGCTGGATTCTCCTATTGTCATGGAAATACTAAGGATAATTTGTAAATAAGTGACCACAGCTGTGTTCCAATAAAACGTTTTTATGAACACCGAACTCTGAATTTCATATAATTTTCATGCATCACAAATATTCTTATTCTTTTGATTTGATTTCAGCTAAAAGTGTGAAAGCCACTTTCCCACGTGCCAGACATGGCCTGTGGGCTGTAGTCTGATCAGCCCCACGGTAGCAGAGGATATGTGTTATGGGTTAGACACAAAGTGTCCCCCAGAGACTCCTATCGCGATTGCTAACCTAATCAATGGGCTGGCCCACTGACGAATTCAACCAAATGAGCTATTAGCTGCGGCTTAGTTGAAGGAAACATGTTACTGCAGGTATGAGTCTGTTCAGATTCTTTGTCCATTTTTAAATTAAGTTGTCTTTTCAGTGTCTCATATCAGATATATGATTTACAAATATTTTCTTCCTTTCGGAGAGTTGTCTTTGATGGTGTCCTTTGGGGCACAAAAGTTTGTAATTTTGATAAAGTCCAGCTTATCTTTCTGTTCTTGCTGCTGTCATAGCTAAGAATCCATTGCCATCTATGAGATCATGAAGATTTTCCCCTTTGTATTTTCCCTTTGGTGTTTAAATTTTTAACTGTTACATTCTAGATTTAATTTTTTTTTTTTTTTGAGACAGGGTCTCAGTCTCAGGCTCACTTTGTAGCCCAAGCTGGTCTCGAACTTGCAGCGATCCTCCTGCCTCAGCCACCTAAGTGCTGGGATTACAGGTGTGTGCCATCATGCCCAGCTTTGATCCATTTTTTGAGTCAGTTTTTATATGTGTGGTAAAGTAGGGCATCTGCCTTCATTCTTTTGCACGTGTCTACCTACCAGCATCATTGTCTGAAAATACTGCTCCCTTCCCCATTTAGTAGTCTCAGCATCCTTGTTGAAAATCAGACTACAGACTCAAGCCTTTATTTCTGGATTTTCAGTTCTACTCCGGTGATCTACATAAGCATTCTTACGGAAGCACCACACCGTCTTGCTGACTGTTACTTTGTAGAAGGTCTTGTAGTTAGGAACTTTGAGTTTGCCAACTTCATTTCTGTTTTTCAAGATTGCTTTGCTAATTTTAAGCCTTTTGGAATTCCATGTGAATTTTAGAATCAGCTTGTCAGTTTCTGCAGAGAAGTTACTGGGATTCTGACAGGCATTGTATTGAATTAGTAGATTAATTTAAGGAATATTGTCATATTAACAATACTAAATCTTTTTTTTTTTGTCTTTTTGACAAAAAAATAGGGTCTTGCTATGCAGTTCAGTCTGGCCTTGAGCTCACTTTGTAGCCCAGGCTGGTCTTGAACTTGCAACGATCCTCCTGCCTCAGCCTCCCGAGTGCTGGGATTACAGGCATGTGCCACCATGCCTGGCAACAATACTAAATCTTCGAATTCATGAATGTGTAAGTTGTTTCCATTGCTATATTTTCATTCTACTGTGTTTTTTAGTTTTCAAAGAATAATGTCCCCCTCTTTTGTTATATATATATATATATATATATATATATATATATATATATATATATCCCTAAGTATTTCATTCTTTTTGATGCTACTGTGGATGGGATAGTTCAAAAAATTTTTTATTCTTGGATTGTTCACTGCAAGTGTATGTAAATGCAACTAATTTTTTAAAAATATTAATCTTGTATGCTGAAACCCTGCTGAATTTCCTTGTGTATTTCTCACAGTTTTTAGTAGAATTTGGGATTTTCTATGTACAAGTTCAAATCATCTGTTCATACAGGAGGTTTTACTTTTTCCTTTCTAACCTGGGTGTCTTATTTCTTTTACTTGCCCAGCCTCCCTGGTTAGAACCTGGAGTATAATGTTTAATAGAAGCAGCAAAGGTTCAACATAGTACTTTTAGTCTTCTAGTATTAACTCGTCTTGGTTACTTTTCTCTCATTGCTGAGACAAAATACCCAACCCCCAAAATGAAGGAAGGAAAGGTTTATTTAGCTTACAGTTTGTGGAGGTTTTAGTCCATACTTGGCTGGTTCTGAGGCAGAGTGGCATATGGCAGAGGGCAAACTGTTCAGGGCAGCAGAGCACAGCAAAAGCCATGTGAGCAAAAGGGAGGAATGACTGCAAACAGCCTCTTTTCTTCCCTTACATTGTAAACAGGCTAACCCCACCCAGGAGGCATGTAGCTCTCATACAATCTCCATGCCCTCCTGTTCCACAGGCTCAGGATGTATACAAAGTAAGCACCTTGGCTTCCTGCTGAATCACTCAGCCAAACCTCCAGACTTCCCAAGTTGACACAATGTATCAACTATAACACTCGCGCGTGCGTGGGTGCACATGTGTGTGTGTGTGTGTGTGTGTGTGTGTGTGTGGTGTTGGGGATGGTACCCAGGTCCTCACTCAGGCTAGGCAAAAAGTCTAGCATTGGGTTCTGTTCTCAGTTTTAAGTTGGGGTATTTTGTGGGATCATCTTTTTGAGACAGGGTTCTGCTATTCAGTTCAGGCTGGCCTTGAGCTCACTTTGTAGCTGAGGCTGGTCTCGAACTTGCAGTGATCCTCCTGCCTCAGCCTCCCAAGTGCTGGGATTATTGGCGTGCACCACCATGCCTGGAAACCAGCACACTTGGCCTATTGTGGTTTTGAGAAATACCCTTTATCAGTCTACAAAATTTTCTTCTATTCTTAATTTATTGAGTGTTTTTATCATGAAAGCCTATTGGATTTCCTCAAATGCTTTTCTATGTCATTTAGATTATTAGACTTTTCTTTCTTACTCTGTTAGTGTTGTATGTCTCACTGGTTGATTTTCAAATGTTAAGCCACCATCAAATTCCCAGAACAAGTTCCTCTTCTTGGTTGGGATATATAACTATATTTATATTCCTGAACTTTTAAAATTATGTACAGTAGAGGATTTTGGCATCTGTGTTCATAAGAGATACTGATATTTTTTGTGATATCTTTGTGTAGTTTTGGTATCAGGATAACATTAGTCACATAGAATGAATTGGAAACTGTTGCTTTCTTTTCTAATTTTTGAAGGCTTTTGAGAAGAATTGATAGTAATTCTTTTCAGTTTTGGAATAATTCAACAGTGAAGCCATCTGGGTTAAGGTTTGGCTGGGGCCAGGAGGAAAAGGATTTTTTTGTTATTGTTAATTTAACTTCTTTACTTACTGGTGGTCTATTCACACTATTATTTGAGTCTCTGTCAGTAGTTTATGTCTTTCTAAGAGTTTGCCGATTTCATGTGCTATGAGTTGAATGTGC